>PITA01020040.1:12237-36052 GCA_004023965.1 Spilogale gracilis | reverse complement strand
AGAAGATGTGGTACATATATACAATGGAGTACTATGCCTCCGTCAGAAAGGATGAATACCCAACTTTTGTAGCAACATGGACTGGACTGGAAGAGATCATGCTGAGTGAAATAAGCCAAGAAGAGAAAGTCAAGTATCGCATGGTCTCACTTACTTGCGGTGCATGAGGGGCAAACTGGAGGACAGTGGCAGAAGGAAAACAAATGGGAACTAGGGTAATCTAGGGAGGGAAACGAAACAACAGACTTTGAACACAGAAACAAACTGAGGGACTTGGAGGGAGGGGGGTGGAGGGATGGGAGAGCCTGGTGGTGCATACTGGGGACACCTAAAGCGGGGAGCACTGGGTGTGGGGAATGGGGAATGAATCTTGAAACACTGGAAAAAAAAATTTAGTAACAATAAAAAAAAAAAAAAAAAAAAAAAAAAAAAAAAAAAAAAAAAAAAAAAAAAAAAAAAAAAAAAAAAAAAAAAAAAAAAAAAAAAAAAAAAAAAAAAAAAACCTCAGAATTGTTTCAAAATGTATTAAGGAAGTCTTTTGACTCCCAGATCCATTCTATGACCTACTCAGCCAAAAAACTGCTTTTCTCTGCTCCTCTCAGGAGAACATGGGAGGTTTACCTTCTGATGAGATTTATTTAGTCAAGCTGTGGGCTTGGATATTCCAAGCCTAGAGAAAGCCAGGGAAGAAACATGACCCAAAAGAATTAGGTGAAATTTAGAACCATGAATGTTGGTCAGCCTGGGCTACACAGTGCTCTCAGCTGTGAGAACTCACAGGTATGCTGGAGCCCCAGGCAGGGATATATGTTTTGCTGATGCAATCTTATCTGTCTCTGAGCCATGTCTGATCTAGAAAGCCTTGAGTTCAGCCACAGCCTGTTCTGGTTGCATGGCACCCAAACTAGTTCAAACTGAAGGTGATCCAGAAGTGTTTTCAGGCTTTGGCAAATCTGACACACAGCACTATAACCAGCATAATCAGCAGCTTACACTTCTTTTTTAAAAGATTTTATTTATTTGACAGAGAGAAACACAGCCAGAGAGGGAACACAAGCAGGGGGAGTGAGAGAGGGAGAAGCAGGCTTCCCGCTGAGCAGGCAGCCTGATGTGGGGCTTGATCCTGGGTCTCCAGAATCATGACCTGAGCTGAAGGCAGTTGCTTAACCAACTGAGTCACCCAGGCGCCCCAGCAGCCTATGCTTTTGCCATGGCCCTTATAATACCCAAACTTTGTGAGGGGGCCAAGAGTCTTACAGTGTCATGGATAAACCTCTGGGGAAACAACAGGTCCACATTATAAGAACATTGGTTTAATAAATTCTGACCTTCCAATTCAGGAAAAAGTTAGCTGGCTATATCTACTAATTATCATGCTTATAAATGGTTTAGACACTGGTAAAAATCATCGCCTTACCAGGGACCCTAGACCCCATATATTAGGTAGGAAGCCCTATGGAAATTTCCACCCCCCACTTTCAGGGTTCTCCTTGTTAACTAGTTTCTAATAGGTATCACTTGAAAAGGACCCTGGATGGGAAATGAAAATTCTATTTATGCTGACATGTTTATTTATTCTCTCATGATTTGTAAGGCATTTGCTTCTCTTCTGACACCCACAATATATGGCATCGTATCACAAAAGAGACTTGATCTGATGAGAAGAGAGCAAGTAAATGAATTATACCTTGCAAAAACCTCAAAAAATGCTTTTTATGCTATATATGCATTAATATCTCAATGTACACAATTTTATCACACACAACACACATACACAATACAGAGGAGAAATAAGGCAGTATAGAAGATTAATAATAATACTATTGAACAGTGTAATTCAAGTGATTTTTGTTTAATTACCTATACTTTTTTTCTGTATATCCATTATTTAACAAAGATTCTCCTTTACAGAAAGGCAAGAGATGGTAATTTTTTATAAAACTGGAAAATATGAAAAAATATGCTTAAAATTTTGTCACCTTTACTTCACCTATGAAGGATGTGACAATTCTATTTTTCCCTTTTGTTAGGAAAACAGAAAAGTTTAAATTGGAAGACACAAATGGTGTATTCCCCTCACCAACATATGCCCAAAATGAAATATTAAGATATTGGTATAGTTTCTTCTCTTGTTTCTGCTGTGAAACTCTACAAACTGAGATTTCAATTATTAAACAATGTTTTAATCATGATGGACATTCAGGCTCCTCTCATGGCTTTGGGAAGCCATCTTGATCTTCCTCAAATAAGTTAAACAGTTGTTAGAAAACTATTCACCAAAATAATGCCTACTTTCCTCAATGATTGAAAGTGTTTTATTAACATTTCACTAATATTTGTGTGATTTTGCTACTGTTTCTTGTATCTTCTATTAACAGGACTTGTGTCAATATGAATGTAGGTTTACATGTGGCAGTGTAAGTGTGGCAACCCAGTTATTCTTGTAGTTAGTTTCAAGGGCTAAATGATGTGATGCTGTTTTGTCCAAGGTGCTGTTTGTGATTGGCTACACACTGGGAAGTCTTATTTCCTGACTTTGGTAGCAATTTTCTGTCAAAAAAGACTCATTATTATACTTTGCACTTCCTCATTTTCTTGACTTCCTGGAGCTCAAATATAACATAGAAGGTAAAATTGAGCAACAAGAAAAATACATGGAATTAAAGGAAAAGGCTTAATCAGTGTCTTATGTTTCAGGAGCTGGAGGGAGAGGACAGCCACACTGATCATAGACCTCGAAGGTATACAACTACAGGTTAAAAGAAGGGGATGGAGGAGCACAATGATTTAGCTGAGCTCTTTATCTTTTTTTTGAGGGGGGGACTGGAGAGTATATATTTTATTTTATTTTATTTTATTTTAATTTTATTTTATTATTTTATTTTTGACTTTAAATTTATTTTATTTTTTCAGTGTTCCAAGATTCATTGCCAATGCCCCACACCCTGTGTTCCATGCAATAGGTGCCCTCAGTACCCACCACCGGGCTCTCCCATCCCCCACCCCCTCCCTTCAAGTCCCTCAGTTTGTTTCTGTGTCCAAAGTCTCTCATGTTTCGTTTCTCTCCTTGAATGACCCTACTTCCCATATTTTAACTTAGGGTATAATGTTTTAGTTTTTTAATTTGTGGAAATTTTAAAATTTTATATTGTGTGACCTGAATTTTGTAGTTGTGTACTTATACTCAATGGGTAAGAGAAAGACTTGAACAGATTTGTTCTCCATTTTCTCCTTTAATTTGTCCTATTGGAGAAAAATGACATGCCACTATTTAAACACAAGGTAAACCTTGGAATTTGGCTAAATTGTGGAGAGTCACTATGTGAACAGAAAGGAATGGAACAGAGAGAATGGACAGCTGGATAGGTCAAGATCAGTACTGCCAGTGCAGTCATGGTCCAGGAGATACCTTAAATAACTCAACTGACTGACAAGACTGAAGAGTAGAGAAGCATTTAGACAGTGGAGGTCTGGTGTATGCAATATTACAAATGAAATGGACAAAAAAACTTATATATGAAAAATGGAAATAATAGGCAATTAATAGTAAATTCAATAAGCATGGTGGAAATCTTCAATCCTCTCAATTACCTCAGACATTTAAATGAACTCAACAACAGAAAACAAACTTTTGACTCTCACAATGATAGAGTGTCACATGGTAAGCACTCAATAAACATTTGTTAACAAATGAAGTAGGGGCACCTAGGTGGCTCAGTTGGTTAAGCGACTGCCTTCCGCTTGGGTCATGATCCCGGAGACCAGGGATCGAGTCCCGCATCGGGCTACCTGCTAGGCAGAAGGCCTGCTTCTCCCTCTCTCACTCCCCCTGCTTGTGTTCTCTCTCTCACTGTGTTTCTCTCTGTCAAATAAATAAATAAAATCTTAAAAAAAAACAAATGAAGTAGCAAATACAAGAAAGACTGTCTGCATCTAGCAATGGCATCTTAGATCACTTGAAGAGTCCTGGATGAACACTAACAATTATTTTATCACAGAATTATTCAATTTGTTGGGACAGATCGCACAGTTGTCACAAAAAATGTTTTCTCTTTTAATAATAACAAAGTAATCGACATTTTTTATTTGTTTTTAGAATAGGATCTGAGCCAGTGGAAATGGCATGAGGAATTTTCCTATTGGGAGTATAGAAGTAGGATGGAGGTGTTAAGTGTAACAATTACATTATTTAGGAGATTTAAGCTCAGTTGATGCACCTACTGTCCAGATTGTGTTTTCTGAGGATAATTTCCAAATAAAAATAACCTACACTCAAACAAGGGTGAGGAATGCAAAAGGGGTCTCATAGCTCAAGAATCTGATGGTGGAAGAAAATAATGTATAGATGTCTCTATCCTATTTCCTATCACAGACTCCAACCCTAACCTGGCCTTGTGTACACACTATGACATCACTTAAGGAAAGATCTTGGATGTCCTTCCGAGATCTGAGTTAAAGAGACAAATGACATGACTAGTAGGGACTATTAGAGTGAAGATATTTTCTATCTTTCTACAGGCTGTCAATGATGCAGATGAGGAACCTGTGGTCTTTGTTGTATTGATTGATTTATGCAGAACCAATATGAATACAGTGGCTTGCCAAGCCAATCTGCTACTCCCTGTGAATCTTGGAAGACCCCTTTCAGGAAAATTCTGGATTACTTTACACAGTGCTTTGGGTGATAGCAATGTCCCAAACATTAACTCTCTTGATTTTTTCCCCTTCTAAACTGTCTCTCCTTTTGATAAACCAGGAGAATCCCTAGGTTTTCTAACTTCAAGGTTCTCCCAGGACCAGCTGATCCTCTGCTTTTTTTTATAGGAAAGGATAGAATACACACATAAATTCCACAATTTGAGACCATGCATGCTATAAACACAAACCCATGAAAATAAATATTCCTCTGCTGCCACATTATCCTCAGTTTTATTGTTACTATCTTGGTTGTTTTATAATAAATGTTGACATGCTTGCTTATTTTTCCTTTATCATATTTGTAGCATCTGTTTAAAACAGGGAGCACCTTCAGGTGGGATGGGGCTGTCAGGATTGGTGGGAGTGGGGAATTCACTATAGGGAGCTGCTACTTTACTTAGCCCTATAAGGCTATACTTCCACCATCTAAGGGCAGTACTGCTTGTTCCTGAGTCATTCATGGAATTTAACTGTCATCAGTAGACAACGTTTTAGTTTTTCTGTCCCCCCCCCATGGATGTCAGTTCTCATCCTGAGTGGGACTATGCCATGAAGAGTTAAAGATATAACATCTGTCTACTCAATCTTCAGCTCTCTCTATATGCCAACACCTCATATATAAGGGAGATAAACAATGATTCAGGAGGAGCATTAGGAAAGAAGGTGTTTCAGGATTATACAGAAAGCCTTAAACTTTATTATTTTGCTAAATTCACAACCATCACCATTCCACTGTCAGAGAGAACCCCACCAACAACACACCACCCTCAACATCAGGTTGTTCTTTCTCATATTAGAATTTTTTTTTGTTCTCAGTTTCCTTTGAAAGGTAACAGAACATACATTTTCAAGGAAAGAGGAAACGTTTTGAAGCATAAGGTCAAAAGTTTTTACCTTAACCTCCATAAACCTGGAGGAGGCCTCCAGAGAATTTGTTTTAGGAATTTTCAAAATATTCCAGAGTGAAAATATATTATTACTTGCTAGATAAAATTATCAAAAGGCATTTAACAACACTTAATTAGAAGTCTAGGTGAACATCAACACTTACAAAATGTCTTTTATCAAAACCTATTTCTTCCAACTCCACAAGATAAACAAGCCAAAATCATATGCCAGAATCAGCCATTTATATGTATAAATCCGTAAATGAGTAGATTTTTAACAATTTAGAGAACACAGAAAAAATCCTCTGAAAAATCTGATGAAAACCATGAACACTCTCTGCTAAAGAATTCTTAGACATCCCATAATATTTTTCACACAGTTTTATTGGTGAATTCAATTTGTATATGGTGAAAATTAATACTAATGATAACAAAAATTTATGAGAAAATAGAGCAAAGAACACATCCTAATTCATTTTATGAGGCCAGCATTACTCTGGTAACAAACTTAACAAAGACATTAAAAGAAAAGTACATACCAACATCATTCATTAGCATAAATGAAAAATCTTTAACAAAATATTGTTAAATTGAACCTAACATTTTATTAAAAAGATAATACATCACAAACAAATGAGGCATAACCAAAATATGGTTGGATTAACATTTAAATAGTAATCAAAATGGGAAACTTCAGCTTGTAAAGGACTCTTGTAATGAGGATGAAAAGAAAACTACAGGCTGGAAGGAAAAACTTGCGAAGAACTTACCTGACAAAGGCCCAGTATCTAGTATATATATTTTCTAAAAGTCTCAGAATTAACAGTAAAAAGATCCCCCAAAACTCCAATTATAAAATAAACAAAATACATGAACACTTTGCTGAAAAGGATATGTGGATGGCAACTAAATACATGACAAGATGTTCTACTTCATTAAACATTAAGGAAATGCAAATTAAAATGGTAAGATATCACTACACATCTTTCTGAAAAGACAAAATGAAAAAAAGTGACAACCACAAATGCTAGTAGGGAAGCATAGAAGCTGAGTAAGTCATACATTGTCTGTGGAAATGTAAAATGGCACAGAAATTCTCAAAAACAGTTGGCAGTTTGTTAAAAAAAAAAAAGCACTGAACATGCAGTTATCATATGACCCAGCAAATGTACTTCTGGCCATTTATCCCAGATAAATGCAAATTCATATTTACACAAAAATCTGAACACCATTTATAGTAACTTCATTTATATTACCCCAAAACTGGGTACAACCAAATTGTCCTACAATAGGGAAATACCACAGTGAATAGGAGTCTGGTTCGAGATGGCAATGTAGGAAGACCCTGAATTCCCTATGGACACACCATATCTACATCTATGTGCAGAGTAATTCTTCCTGGAAAATAACTGAGGGCTCATTGACCAGCTTCTGTGCAACAAAAAACAGAGCATATAGAGAATGGCAAGAGAGAGACATAGTGAAGAAGGGAACACCCCATCCCACAGTTCTGAAAACTGTGGGGATAGTGAGGAGGAATAGTACTGAGGGACTATGAATAGATTTATCTACCAGGGGACACAGAAGAAAAGCTGTGGTTAAAAAAAAAACTATATTAGAGATCCATCCCTAGAACTCCACCCAAAACAAGGAAGTTTCTAGAACTCCCCCTAGGATAGAGGGGCTGAAAAGTGACACAGTTCATGTATGCCCTCCACTTCAGTGTCTAGCTACCTTACTGGCCTGCCACCTCAGTGAGCCCTGGGCCCCTAGCTCACACCAGCTTCAGCCATTCCATCCAGGGTCTCTCAGACTGGGACATCCCTGGTCAGTGCTCACTACAGTTTCAGCCATCTTGGCAAGGTGGCACAGGCACAAAGCATCCCAGAACACTCCAGGCCCACACTACTTTGGCTCAAGACAGTTTACTTAGGAACCCCCAACACAAAATGCTCTGGAACCTCCTGGCTCATATGCTTTCACTTCAGACACCCCATCAGGGTGATTCTGTGTGGAGCACCCTGAGATACCATGACTCATGCTGGTCTTGGATCCAGCCACCCAAGCAGTGTGCCCCTAGCACTGACCACCCCTGGACACCACAGCTTGTACCCACTTCAGCTTTGGCTGTTTTCCAGGGTGCCTTGTGTAACCAAGAGCCCTTGAACACCTTGAATTGCACCTATTTCAGCTTCAGCTGTCTTCCCAGGGCACCCTCTGCACAGAAAGCTCTAGGATCACCCTAGCCTATACTTACTTTGGCTATAGCTGTCCTGCCAGAAAGCCTTCTGCATGAAGAGTTCCAGGAATACCCAGCTTGAACCCATTTCAACTTCAGCTATCCTTCCAGGACACCTTCTGTGCAGACAGCCCAGGATGGCCCTAGTCCATGCCCACTTCATCTCTGGTCATTCTACTATGACAGGCCCATCACAGCACCCTGGGACCTCCAACCCACATCAGACACAGCTATAACCAGCCAGCCAAGTCACCAGGCACACAGTCTACAAAAGGCATGACCATTCCTCCATGACATAAGACCATTCCTTCAAGTTTAGGAAAAGTAGCTGTTCCATGTAATTCATATAAACAAACACAGACAGTCAAGTAAAATGGAGAGACAGACGGATATGCTCCAAATACAAACAAAAGACAAAACTTCAGAAAAGGAATTAAATGAAGAGTTGAAAGCAATGATCATAGAGATGATCACTGGACTGGTGAGAAGAGTAAGATTCAGCAGGAACTTCAATAAAAAGAGAAAACATAGAAAAGAATCAATTAGAATTAGAAAATATAATAAGTGAATGAAAAATATACGACAACAAATCAATAGTATGTTATTGTTGCAGAAGAACAAATCAGTGAGCTGGAAAACAGGATAATAAAAACACCCAAGTTGAACAGCAATAAGGAAAAATGAATTTTATTTATTTATTTAAAGTTTTCCTTTATTTATTTATTCATTTAAGTAATCTCTACAACCAACATGGGGCTTGAACTCGTGACTCAAAGATCAAGAGATGCATGGCCTCTGACTGAGCCAACCAGATGCCCCAAGAAAAACAAATTTAAAAAGAGGATAGGTTAAGAAATCTTTTGGACAACATCAAGCAGAAACAATTTACATGTTAGGGATCCCAGAAAGAAAAGAGAGAGACAGGGAGGGGTAGGAACGTATTTGAAGATATAATAGCTGGAAACTTCCCTAACCTGGAGAAGAAAACAGGCATACAGGTTTAGGAAGAACAGAAAGTTCCAAACAAGATGAATTCAAGGAGGTCCACACCACAACACATAATAATTAAAGTATCAAAGGTTAAAGGTAAGGAGAGAATTTTAAAAGCAGCAAGAGATATGTACAAAGTTATGTGTGAGAAAAACCGAATAAAGCTATTAGCTCATTTTTTGGCAGAATTTTTTCAGACCAGAGGGTAATAGCATGATATAGTCCGAGCTGAAAAGAAAAACAACAACAACAATAACAACAAACTACAACTAAGAACAAGCAAGTTGGTGCAGCCTTTTTGGAAAACAGTGTGGATATTCCTCAAAAAATTAAAAATAGAACTACCCTATGACCCTGCAATTGCACTACTGGGCATTTACCCCAAAGATACAGATTAGTGAAAAGAAGGGCCATATGTACACCAATGTTCATCGCAGCAAAGGCCACAATCGCCAAACTGTGGAAAGAGCCAAGGTGCCCATCAACAGACGAATGGATAAAGAAGATGTGGTACATATATACAATGGAATATTACGCCTCCATCAGAAAGGATGAATATCCAACTTTTGTAGCAACATGGACTGGACTGGAAGAGATTATGCTGAGTGAAATAAGCCAAGTAGAGAAAGTCAAGTATCACATGGTTTCATTTACTTGTGGTGCATAAGGGGTAATATAGAGGACAGTAGGAGAAGGAAAGTAAATGGGAAGTAGGGTAATTGAGGGAGAGAAATGAAACAAGAGAGACTTTGTACACAGAAACAAACTGAGGGACTTGGAAGGAGGGGGCGGGGGGATGGGAGAGCCTGGTGGTGGGTATTGAGGGCACGTATTGCATGGAGCACTGCGTGTGGGGAATGGGCAATGAACCTTGGAACACCAAAAAAAAAATTAAAATTAAAATTAAAAAAATAAAATAAAAAAATAGCAAACAAACAAAAAAAATATTCACCTGACAAGTTTATAATTTAAGAATTAAAAAAAGGTATAAATAGTTTCCCCCCAAAAAACCCAAGTTAAAGGAATTTGTTACTACTAAACTGGCCTCATAAGAAATGTTTAAAGACTTCTGTAAGTGAAAAAAAGCCCATAATTAGAAGAAAATTATGAATAAAAAGATGTAAAATATTACAACATATACATAAAACGTGGAGTGGGGTGAAAAAGTTTTTAAAGAGTGTGTTTGAGCTTAAGTGACCATCAACTTAATACAGACAGCTTATACTTAAGGTGCTACATATGAACCTCATGGTAACCATAAACCCAGAACTTGTAACAGATACACAAAAAGGAAAGAGAAAGAAAGCCAAATATAATATTTTAAAAGTCATCAATTACAAGGAAAGATAGCAAGAGAAGTAGAAAGGAACAGAGAACTACAAAAACACCCAGAAAAAAATGAACAAAAATGGTGATAAGTATATACTTATCAACAATGACTTTAAATGTATATAGTCTAAAAGCTCTAATCAAAAGACATAGAGTGATAGAATGGATAAAAAAGAAGACCTATCTATATGTTGCATACAAGAGACTGACTTCACACTTACACATACATGCAGGCTGAAAGTGAAGAGATAGAAAAATCCTTCCATATGAATGAAACAGAAAAAAAGCCATACTTATATTAAACAAAATAGTTTTTTTTTTAGTTTCAAGTTTTTGTTTAAATTCTGGTTAGTTAACATACAGCTTAATATTAGTTTCAAGTGTAGAGTTTAGTAATTGATCACATACCACACCTTGTGCACATCACAACCATTTAACCCTTCCCTCCACCCACCATCTGAGCAACCCTCAGTTTGTTCTCTATAGTTAAGAGTCGTTTTATAGTTTCTCTCTCTCTTTTTCCCCTTATGTTAATGTATTTTGTTACTTAAATTCCACATATGAGTGAAATCATATAAACTTAAAAAAAAGACTGTATCAAGAGACAAAAAAATTATGATAGAGGCTCATCTTACAAAATATTGTGGTGATTGTAAATATCTATGCACCCAACATTGTCACCCCTAATTACATAAAGCAAATACTAACAGACATAAAGGGAGAAATTGATGTACAATAATAGTGTGAGACTTTACTATCCACTTACATCAATGGATAAATCATCCAAGTAGAAAATCAATAAGGAAACAGTGTCTTTGAATGACATATTAACCACAGGACCTTAGCATGAATATATGGAACATTCTATTGAAAAAAAAACAACAACAGAATATGCATTCTTTTTAAAGTGCACACAGAACATTATCCAGTATAGATCTCATGTTAGGCCACAAAACAAGAGTCAATAAACTTAAAACTATTGAAATAATATGATGCATCATTTCCAACCATATTTCAATGACATGAAACTAGAATACAATCACACAGACACAAAACTGGAGAAATCACAAACATATAGAGGTTAATAGCCTACTACTAGATAACCAGAGGCTCAAAAAGAAATCAAAGAGGAAATAAAATTAAATGACCATGTAGTTATGAGTTCATTTCTGGGTTTTCTATTCTGTTCCAGTAATCAGTGTGACTATTTTTGTGCCAGTACCACACTGTATTTATTAATACAGATTTGTAATATAACATAATGTCTGGAATTGTGATGCCTTCAGCTTTGCTTTTTTCTATTCTCTAGGTTGCTTTGGCTATTTACAAGTTTTAGGAACATTTGTTCGAAATCTGTGAAATATACTGCTGGTATTTTGATAGGGATTGCATTAAATGTGTAGATTTCATTGGGCAGTATAGACATATTAACAATATTTGTTCTTCTAATCCATGAGCATGGAACATGGATGGAGTTAGAGAGTAATATGTTAGTGAAATAAGTCAGAGAAAGACAAATATCATATGATTTCATTCATGTGTGGAATTTAAGAAACAAAACAAGCAAGCAAAAGAGAAAAAATAGAGAGGGAAGGAAACCAAGAAACAGAATCTTAACTATAAAGAACAAATCAATAATTACTACAGGGGAGGTGAGTGAGGGGGTGTGTAAAATAGATGATGGGAATTAAGCAGTTTACTTACTGTGATGAGCACCAGGTGTTGAATGGAAGTGCTGAATCATCACATTGTTCAGTGGAAACTAATATTACACTGTATGTTAACTACCTGGAATTTAAATAACAATTAAAAAATAAAGATGGAGATGTAAGGAAATAAAAAATAAATTTAAAATTTTTAAAAAGAGGAAAAAATACATGGAGATAAGTAAAAACAAAAACCTAAAGGTCCAAATATTTGGGACAACAGTAAAAACAGTTCTAAGAGGAAATATATAGTGATACAGGTTTACTTCTATACACACACAAAAATATCTCAATCTGAAGTTATACCCAAAGAAACTAGAAAATAAAACAAAGTCCAATGTGATTAGAAGGAAGGAAATAATATAGATCAGAGCAGAAATAAATGGAATAAAGACTAAAAAATAAAACAATAGAACAGATCAGTGAAGCCAAGAGCTGGTTCTTTCAAAACATCAAGAAAATTGATAAACCTTTAGCCAGTCCCATAAAAGAAAATATACAAATAAAATAAAAAATAAAAAAGAACTGGGGCATCTCAGTGACTCAGTCAATTGAGCACCCAAGTTTTGGTTTCAGCCCAGGTCATGATCTCTGGGAAATTAAATAGAGTCCTGCATTGGGCTCTTGCTCAGTGGGGAGTCTGCTTGAAGATTCTCTCCCTCTGTCCCTCCCCATGCTCCTTCTCTTTCTCTCTCTCTCTCTCTCTCTCTCTTTCTCTCTCTCTCTCTCTCTCTCTTTCTCTCAAATAAATAAATAAATCTTTAAAGAAAGTAAAAGAGAATTAATAACGAACACCACAGGAGTACAAAGGATTAAAAGAGAATGCCATGAAAATTATATGCCAACAAATTGAGCAATCTAGAAGAAACAGATAACTTTATGGAAACATACAATATTCTAAGACTGAGTCAGGAAGAAATAGAAAATCTGAACAGACCAATTACTAGTAACAAAATTGAATAGATAATCAAGCAATTCTCAACAATCTCCTAGACCAGATGGATTTGCTGGTAAATTCTGCCAAACATTTAAAGAAGATTTAATACCCATTCTCCTCAAATTATTCCAAAAAGAAAAAAAATAGAAAAGAAAGGAGAGCTTCCACATAGATTCTATTAGGCCAGCATTCCCCTGCTACAACAACAAAAAACACGATAGAAAAAGACAACAGGGAATTATCCTGCAAAGGATTAAGATGCAAAAATCTTCAAGAAAGTATTAGCAAGCCACATTTAGCAATACATTAAAAAAGATCATTCACCGGGGTGCCTGGGTGGCTCAGTTGGTTAAGCAACCACCTTCAGCTCAGGTCATGATCCCAGAGACCCGGGATCAAGTCCCACATCGGGCTCCCTGCTCGGTGAGAAGCCTGCTTCTCCCTCTCTCACTCCCACTGCTTGTGTTCCCTCTCTGGATGTGTTTCTCTGTGTCAAATAAATAAAATCTTTAAAAAAAAACTTAAAAAAAATAAAAGGTCATTCACCACTATCAAGTGATACTTATTCTGGGAATTCAAGGATGGTTCAATATCCAGCAATCAATCAATGTGATATAGCGCATCAAAAAAATTAAGGCCAAAAATTATATAACCATTTTAGTGATGCAGGAAAAGCATTTGACAAAATCCAACATCTGTTTATGATAAAAACTCTCAACAAAGTGGATTTAGAAGGAACTTACCTCAACATAATAAAGGTCATATATGAAAAGCCCACAGGTGACATCATACCTAATGGTGAAAAACTAAAAGCCTTTCCTCTAAGATCAGAAGCAAGACAGGGATGTCCACTCTTGCCACTTTTATTAAACATAGTACTGGAAGTCCTAGTCATAGCAATCAGATAAGAAAAAGAAATTTTAAAATATTCAAATTGGTAAGAAAGAAATAAAATTGTCACTATTTGCAGATAACATGATACTATATATAAGAAAACTTAAAGATCACCAAAAAACAATTAGAGCTGAAAAATAAAATCACAGGATACAAAATTAATAACAAGGAAACAACATTTCCATACACTAATAATGGGGCAGCACAGAGAGAAATTAAGAAAACAATTCCGTTTACAATTGCACCAAAAAATACATAGGAATAAACTTAACCAAGGAAGTGAAAGACCTCTATTCTGAAAATTATAAAACACTGATGAAAGAAATTGAAGATGACATAAATGGAAAGATATTCCATGATCATAGTTTGGAAAAATTAATACGATTAAAATGCCAACATCACCTACAGCAATCTAACAGATTCAAGGAAATTCTTATCAAAATACAAATAGCACTTTTCACACATTAAGAACAAGTAATCCTAAAATCTGTGTGGAACCAGCAATCAACCTAAATAGCCAAAGTAATCTTAAGAAAGAAGAACAAAGCTGAAGGTATCACAATAAAGATTTCAAAAAACAGTATAGTACAGTGACAAAAGGAGACATATAGGTCAATAGAACAAAATACGTAGCCTAGAAATAAGCCTAGACTTATATGGCTGGTTACTTTATGACAAAGGAAGTAAGATGCAATGGGGAAAAGACAGTCTCTTCAATAAGTGATGCTAGGAAAACTGTACATGCAAAAGAATGAAACCGGACCACTTTCTTTTTTAAAAAGATTTTATTTATTTAACAGAGAGAGAGAGATCACAAGTAGGCAGAAAGGCAAGCAGAGAGAGGAGGAAGCAGGCTCCCTGCTGAGCAGAGAGCCCGACGCGAGCCTCGATCCCAGGACCCTGAGATATGACCTGAGCTGAAGGCAGAGGCTTAACCCTTTGAGCCACCCAAGCGCCCAAAACTGGACCACTTTCTAACACCATACAGAAAAAAAAAACCTCAAATTGAAGACCTCAATATGAGATCTGAAATCATAAAACTCTTAGAAGAGAACATTGGTAGTAATCTCTTGACATCAGGCATAGAAATATTTTTCTAGATATATCTCCTCAGGCAAGAGAAGCAAAAGCAAAAATAAACAAACTAGACCACATCAAACCAGAAGGCTTTTGCACAGCGAAGGGAACCATAAACAAAACAAAAAGGCAACATACAGAATAGGAGAATCTATTTTAAAATAATATGTTTGATAAAGTGTTAATATCCAAAATACATAATGAGCTTAAAAATCCCCAAATAATTTGATTAAAATGGACAGAGGACCTGAATAGACATTTTTCCAAAGAATACATAAAAATGGCAAACTGACACATGAAAAGATGTTCAACACCACTTATAATCAGGGAAATGCAAATCAAAACTATAGGGAAATGCCACATTATACCTGTCATAATGGCTAGAATTGAAAACATAAGAAATAACAAGTGTTGGTGAGGACGTGGAGAAAAAGGAACACTCATGCACTGTTACTGAAAGTGTAAATTGTTATAACCACTGTAGAAAACAACATGGAAGTTCCTCAAAAAATTAAATATAGAAATGCCATTTGATCCAGTAATTCACTATTCATATTTACCAAAGAAAGTGAAAACACTAATTCAAAAAGATATATGCACCCTTATGCTTATTGCAGCCTTATTTATAGTACCCCAAATATGGAAGCAGCCCAAGTGTACACCAATAGATGAATAGATAAAGAAGATGTGCTATAGAAAGACTTAAGATGGCATAGTAGTAGGGGGATCCTGGTCTTGACTTGACCCTTGAACACAGCTAGCTCAACATCAAATTATTTTGAATAATTAGGCAATCAATCATTAAAAAAACAATATTCATAATTGGAGGGAGAGAACCTGGTAGATGCAAAGTTTAGAGATGTGAATTGGGGGGGGAGAGAAAGCCACATTGTGGAGGTAGGGCCCTTTTTTCAGAGAGAAGTCAGGGAGAGAGGGAGCAGGAGAGAGAGCAGTGTGTAGGTTTCCTGCAAGACCCCTGGTTTGGGGATCCTCTGGGTTGCATTGGGAGAGAACATTCCCCTTCCTGGATCACATTTGCCTCTCCAAGGACAAAAGTCCCACCGGACACCACTGAGTGGCTGTTCAATAGCAGAGGACAGAGGCGCATGCAGAGGGCAGAATAACTTGGTCATAGCTTTTGTTGTACTTCACTCTAGACTCCTGGCAGCTGCATAAGCATGTGACTGCTTTTTTGAGACAGAATAGTGCTGGGTGCAGCACTTCATGGCTTTCCTCTGGAGTTGGGCAGTCGGTCCTTGCTTTGCTTGGAGAACCCTGGAGAACTGTGGCATCAGGTGTGCCAATGGCCCAGGCAGAGACAGGTTGAGGGCAGGGATCTGCCAAAAGCCTGGGGCACAGGAAGAGAGATTGTTTGCTTTTCTGTAAGGGCCTCCTGAACATTGAGGGCTGGAGCTCCCCTCCCTGGGAATAAGACCTCATCTTCCACCCCCACCCTAACTCCTAATGCCCACCAGACTTCAGAGAAAAAACACAATGCCTCCAGGGGAGGCTGGAGTCACTTACACCAAACCCTGCCCCCACTGCACCCCATAGGGACATCTTTACTACATCTGATTATGAGCCAGCAAAGTGGGCCTCCCCTCAGAAGACCAACACAAGCCCCTTCCCCCATATACCAAGTCTACTGACCACAGAGTGCTCCAAAGCACCAGTTTCAGTTCTGGTGTAAATAGGACCAGGCTTTCCTTTACACACACACACACACACACACACACACACACACACACACAAAAGCACACACACACACACAGTTTTTATTTTTTAAATTTTATTTCATTAAATTTTTTTTTCTTTAGTCTTTGGAATCAAGCTTATAGTTTTTTTTTTCTTGTTTTTTTTTTATTTGTTTGTTTCCCTTCCTCATTTTTGGAACAGGTTTCTCTCATTTTTTCTTTTTTCCTTCTTTTTTTTCTTTAGAATCAGGTTTAAAGTATTTTGTTTGTTTGTTTGTTTTTTTGCTCCTTTTCCTTTTTGTTTTTCATGGATCAGGTTAATAAGTCTTTCCTTAAAAAAACAAATCAAACCACACCTACTTAAGGGTTCAAACACTCCCAGGTGCAAGCAAGGAGGAACTCTGCAGAGGACTGACCTCTGCGGGAAAGAGCAGCCAAAACACAACAGCAGAGTGCACACAGCATACACCAGAAACACTTCTTGAAGTGCCAGGTCACGGACAGTGTATGACCATTTCTTAATATAGTATTGCTCTCATGAGCAGGAAACATAACAAGATTTCATAACATGTAAAAGACAGAAACATGGACACAGTCATGAGACAGAGGAATTCTTTCCAAAAGAAATAGCAAAATGAAACCATAGTCAGGGATTTGCTCAAAACAGATAGAAACAATATATCTGAACATGAATATAGAGCAAGTCATAAGTATACTAGCTGAGCTTGAAGGAAGCACAGACAACAACAGAGAAACCCTGGCTGAAGAGATAAATGATATAAAATCTAGTCAGGCTGAAATAAAAAATATTATAACTGAGATGCAAAACCATCTGGAAGTGACCTGGGCAAGATAGCAGAGAGTAAGGGACCCTATTTCAACCAGTCTCCTGAATTGAGCTGGATATCTGCCAGACAACTCTGAACATCCACAAAATCAGCCCAAGATGTAAGAAGATATATCAGAATCTATACCAACAGAATATCTCCCACAGTCAGTTTCTAGGTATGATGTGGGGAGCCTTGATTCTGTGAGCGGATATCAGAAGATAAATGGAAAAGGGAGGCAGCCACCATAAGTGCTGGCCCTGGGAAAGTGAAATAACACAGGAGCACAAAAGTGTCCCATGCTGGGACCAGGCACAGACTCACAGACCAGTAGCTATGGGGAAAGGACTTTAGGGTAGGCCCCCAGGCTGAAACCTGGAGCTGCAGTGGTGCATGTGTGAACTGGGGACAGCCAGTGGTTTTAGAAGTGCAAAGGGCAGAGATATGCCTGGACCTGGAAGTGAGGGCTGGGAGTGCTGCTGTGGGGCACACAACCCGGGTCGCTGTGGTTTTTAGCAGCACAGACAAAAACGGAGTCAGTGACCTGGAGAGCTTTGTGGAGAACAGTTTACGATCTCTCTCCAGACAGGAGTTTGGACACAGTCCCCTCTGCTCTGACTCTTGGAAGCGACACAGAAATCCACCAGGGAAAGCCACCAGGGAACAAAAGTCCCCCCAAACTGATTTTCACTGAGCCCATCCCCCACCACAGGGGGCAAGGTAATTCTGCCCAAATAGGGTTGCCTGAGTAACAGCATAGCCCCTCCCCTCAGAAGACAGGCTGGAAGAACAAAAGACCAGGAACCCTAAAGCCCTTATAAAACAGATGCATCTTGCTTGGATTGTGGTCAATAGTTTGGATTCTGTACGTTTTCTCAACCACCTCTCACCAGAATGACTAGGAGGAGGAACACCCAACAGAGGAAAAATTAAGAGACTGTGACCTATGCCACAGAACTAACGGATATGGACATAGCAAGATGTCGGAAATAGAATTCAGGGTAACAGTTATGCAGACAATAGCTAGGTTGGAGAAAACCATTAGTGACAACATAGATTCTCTAAGGGCAGAAGTGAGAACTGATCTGGCAGAACTTAAAAATGCTATCAATTAGATTCAATCTAATCTAGATACTCTAACAGCTAGGGTGAATGAGCAAAAGATCGAATTAGTGATCTAGAAGACAAACTGATAGAAAAGAAGGATCAGGAGGAGGCATGGAACAAACAGCTTAGAATCCATTAAAACAGAATTAGAGAAATAAATGATGCCTGCATATACATATACATGCCTGCATGTTCCAATGTCAGAATTATTGGGATGCCTGAGGGGGTGGAGGGATAGAGGACTAGAAGATAGAGTTGAGCAAATCCTAGCAGAGAATTTCCCTAATCTGCAGAATGAAATAAGTGTTCATATCCTAGAGGCAGAGAGGACATCCCCAAGATCAAGGAGGGTAGAGCAACCTCCAGTCATGTGATAGTGAAACTTGTGAATCTTAAATCCAGAGAAAATATCTTAAGAGCAACTAGGGGGGAAGATATTCCTTACATACAGAAGGAGGAACATCAGAATAACATCATAATAACATCAGACCTGTCCACAAAAATATGGCGAGCCAGAATGGGGATGGCAAGACATATACAGGGCACTAAAGGAGAAGAACATGCAGCCAAGAATACTTCATCCAACAAGTATGACATTCAAAATAGATGGAGAGAAAAAGAGCTTCCAATACCAGCATAGACTGAAAGAATTTGTGACTACCAAGCTGGCTCTTCAAGAAATATTAAGAGGGGTTGGATAAAAAAAGAGAAAGACCCCAAGAGTGATATAAAACAGAAATTTACAGAGACAATCTATAGAAACAAGGACCTCACAGACAACATAATCACAATAAAAACATTTCTTTCAATAATCACTCTTAATGTGAATGGCTTAAATGCTCCCATAAAATGGTACAGGGTCGCAGATTGGTTAAAAAGACAGGACCCATTCATATGCTGTCTACAAGAGACTTATTATGCACCTAAAGATATATTCAGACTGAAAGTGAAGGGATGGAGAACCATCTTTCATGATAATGGACCTCAAAAGAAAGCTAGGGCAGTGATTCTCGTATCAGACAAATTAGATTTTAAGCTAAAGACTGTAGTAAGAGATGCAGAATTATGCTACATCATTCTTAAAGGGTCTATCCAGCAAGAAGATCTAACAATTGTAAATATCTATGCCCCCAACATAGAAGGAGCCAACTACATAAGCCAACTGTTCATCAAAATGAAGAGATATATTGATAAGAATAAGTTAATTGTATGGGGATCTTAACACACCCCTCTCAGCAATAGACAGATCACTTAAGCAGAAAATCAACAAAGAAACAAGAGCTTTGAATAACAAACTGGACCAGATGGTCCATAGATATATACAGAACACTACACCCTAAAACGATAGAATACTCATTCTTCTAAAGTGCACATGGAACTTTCTCTAGAATAGACCACATACTGGGTCACAAATCAGGTCTGAACCGATATCAAAAGACTGATATTAGTCCCTGCATATTCTCAGTCCACAGTGTTTTGAAACTGGAACTCAATTACAAGAAAAACCTTGGAAGAAATTCAAACACTTGGAAGCTAAAGACCATCTGGCTCAAAAATGTTTGAGTCAACCGGGAAATCAAAAAACTTAAACAATCCATGGAAATCAATGAGAGCAAAAACACATTGGTCCAAAACATATGGGATATTGCAAAGGTGGTCCTAAGGGGGGAAATACATAGTCATTCAAGTCCCACTGAAAAAAATAGAAAAATCCCAAATACACAATCTCTCTTTACACCTTAAAGAACTGGAGAATCAACAACAAATTAAGCCTACCCCATGCACAAGCAGTGCAATAATAAAGATTAGAGCAGGGGGTACCTGGGTGGCTCAGTTGTTAAGCCTCTGCCTTCAGCTCAGGTCATGATCCCGGAGTCCCAGGACCAAGCCCTGCGCTGGGATCCCTGAACAGCAGGGAGCCTGCTTCTTCCTCTTTCATCCCTCTGCTTGTGTTCCCATTCTTGCTGTGTTTCTGTCTGTCAAATAAATAAATAAAATATTTAAAAAAGATTAAAACAGAGATCAATGAATTAGAAATCAAAGATACAGTAGAACACATCAATGAAACTAGAAGATAATTCTTTGAAGGAATTAATAAGATCGATAAAAAAAACTGGCCAGACTAGGGTCTATACATCAAGAAGATCTAACAACTGTAAATATTTATACCCCCAACATGGGAGCAACCAACTACATAAGCCAACTGTTAAACAAAATAAAGAATCATATTGATGCAAATACATTAATTGTAGGAGATCTTAACACACCACTCTCAGCAATGGACAGATCATCTAAACAGAAAATCAACAAAAAATCAAGAGCCTTGAATGACACATTGGAACAGAAGGATCTCATAGATATATTCAGAATATTTCACCCTAAAACAGCAGAATACTCATTCTTCTCAAGTGCACATGGAACTTTCTCCAGAAGAGACCACATACTAGGTCACAAATCAGGGCTCAACCGATACCAGAAGATTAAAATTATTCCCTGCATATTCTCTGACAACAATGCCGTGAAACTGGAACTCAATCACCGTAAAAAGTTCAGGAGAAAATCAAACACTTGGAAGGTAAAGACGATCCTACTCAAGAATATGTGGATCAACCAAGAAATCAAAGAAGAACTGAAACACTTCATGGAAACCAATGAGAATGAAGATACGTCGATCCAAAACCTATGGGATACAGCAAAGGCAGTCCTAAGGGGGAAATTCACAGCCATCCAAGCCTCACTCAAAAAAATTGAAAAATCCCAAATACACCAACTCTCATTACACCTTAAAGAACTGGAAAATCAAGAAAAAATTAAACCAACCCCCCACACAAGGCAGGAAATAATAAGGATTAGAACAGAGATGAATGAATTAGAAACTAGAGATACAGTAGAATGCATCAACAAAACTAGAAGCTGGTTCCTTGAAAAAATCAATAAGATCAATAAACGATTGGCCAAACTAATCCAAGAGAAAAGGGAGAAGACCCAAATTAATAAAATCATGAATGAAATGGGAGAGATCATGACTAACACCAAGGAAATAGAAACAATCATCAAAAATTACTATCAACAATTATATGCCAATATGTTTAACAACCTAGAAGAGAAGGATACATTCCTAGAAACCTATAAACTACCAAGACTGAAACAGGAAGACATTGACAATCTGAATAGACCTATATCTAGTAATGAGATTGAAGCAGTGATCAAAACCTGCCCAAAAACAAGAGTCCAGGCCCAGACGGATTCTCTGGGGAATTCTACCAAACATTCAAAGAAGAAATAACACCTATTCTCCTGAAGCTCTTTCAAAAAACAGAAATGGAAGGAAAACTTCCAGACTCTTTCTATGAAGACAGCATCACTCTAGTCCCCAACCCAGACAAAGACCCCATCAAAAAGGAGAACTTCAGACCAATATCGCTGATGAATACAGATGCCAAGATTCTCAACAAGATCCTTGCTAACAGGATCCAACAATACATTAAAAAGATTATCCACCATGACCAGGTGGGTTTTATCCCAGGGATGCAAGGGTGGTTCAACATTCACAAAACAATCAACGTGATAGAACAAATCAATAAGAGAAGAGAGAAAAACCACATGGTACTCTCAATTGATGCAGAAAAGGCATTTGACAAAATACAACATCCGTTCCTGATCAAAACTCTTCAAAGTATAGGGATAGAGGGAACATTTCTCAACCTCATAAAATCTATCTACGAAAAACTCACAGTGAATATCATCCTCAATGGGGAAAAACTGACAGGCTTTCCTCTGAGATCAGGAACAAGGCAAGGATGCCCACTCTCACTACTACTGTTCAACATAGTGTTAGAAGTCCTAGCAACAGCAATCAGGCAACAGAAAGAAATAAAAGGTATCCAGCTTGGCAAAGAGGAAGTCAAACTCTCTCTCTTTGCAGATGACATGATACTCTATGTGGAAAACCCAAAGACTCTACCCCCAAACTACTAGAACTCATACAACAATTCGGTAACGTGGCAGGATACAAAATCAATGCACAGAAATCAGTTGCATTCTTATACACTAACAACGAGAAAATAGAAAGGGAAATCAGAGAATTGATTCCGTTTACTATAGCACCAAAAACTATAAGATACTTAGGAATAAACCTAACCAAAGAAGTCAAGGATCTGTACTCAAGGAACTACAGAACACTCATGAAAGAAATTGAAGAAGACACAAAAAGATGGAAGAGCATTCCATGCTCATGGATCGGAAGAATAAACATTGTCAAAATGTCTATACTGCCCAGAGCAATCAATACTTTCAATGCCCTTCTGATCAAAATTCCACCCACATTCTTCAAAACGTTGGAACAAACAATCCTAAAATTTATGTGGAACCAAAAAAGACCCCGAATCGCTAAGGAATTGCTGAAGAAGAAAAGCAAAGCTGGGGGCATCTCATCACCTGACTTCAGGCTTTATTACAAAGCTGTGATTACCAAGACAGCATGGTACTGGCACAAAAACAGAGAAATAGACCAATGGAACAGAGTGGAGAGCCCACATATGGACCCAGAAATCTATGGTCAAATCATCTTTGACAAAGCAGGAAAAAATATCCAGTGGAAAAAAGACAGTCTCTTCATAAATGGTGCTGGGAAAACTGGACAGCTACGTATAGAAGAATGAAACTAGACCATTCTCTTAGACCACACACAAAGGCAAACTCAAAATGGATGAAAGACCTCAACGTGAGGCAGGAATCTATCAAAATCCTGGAAGAGAACATTGGCAGTAACCTCTTTGACATCAGCCACAGCAACTTCTTCCAAGACACGTCTCCAAAGGCAAAGGAGACAAAAGTGAAAATGAACTTCTGGGACTTCATCAAAATAAAAAGCTTTTGTACATCAAAGGAAACAGTCAACAAAACAAAGAGGCAACCCATAGAATGGGAGAAGATATTTGCAAATGACGCTACTGACAAAGGGCTGGTATCCAAGATCTATAAAGAACTACTCAAACTCAACACCCGAAAAGAAGATGAACACATCAAGAAATGGGAAAGAGACATGAAGAGGCACTTCTCCATAGAAGATATACAAATGGCTAACAGACACATGAAAAAATGTTCAGCGTCACTAGCTATCAGGGAAATTCAAATCAAAACCACACTGAGATAGCACCTTACACCAATCAGAATGGCCAAAATTAACAAGACAGGAAACAACAAGTGTTGGAGAGGTTGCAGAGAAAGGGGAACCCTCTTACACTGTTGGTGGGAATGTAAACTGGTGCAGCCGCTTTGGAAAACAGTGTGGAGATTCCTTAAAAAATTAAAGATAGAGCTACCCTATGACCCTGCAATTGCACTACTGGGCATTTACCCCAAAGATACAGATGTAGTGAAAAGAAGGGCCATATGTACCCCAATGTTCATTGCAGCAATGGCCACAAT
>PITA01020040.1:0-12137 GCA_004023965.1 Spilogale gracilis | reverse complement strand
CGGATAAAGAAGTTGTGGTACATATGTACAATGGAATACTATGCCTCCATCAGAAAGGATGAATATCCAACTTTTGCAGCAACATGGACTGGACTGGAAGAAATTATGCTGAGTGAAATAAGCCAAAAAGAAAAAGTCAAGTATTGCATGGTTTCACTTACTTGTGGTGCATGAGGGGCAACCTGGAGGACAGTGGGAGAAGGAAAGTAAATGGGAAGTGGGGTAATCCAGGGAGAGAAACAAAACAACAGAGACTTTGGACAGAGAAACAAACTGAGGGACTTGGAGGGAGGGGGGTGGAGGGATGGGAGAGCCTGGTGGTGGGTACTGGGGACACCTAAAGCATGGAGCACTGGATGTGGGGAATGGGGAATGAATCTTGGAACAGTGGGAAAAAAAACTTAAGTAACAATAAAAAAAAAACTGGCCAGACTAATCCAGAAGAAAGGAGAAAGGAGTCAAATTAATAAAATTATGAATGAAAAGGGAGAGATCATGACTAACACCAAGGAAATAGAAATTCTTATCAGAAATTATCAACAGCTATATGCCAATAAGTTAAGCAACCTAGAAGAAATGGATGCATTCCTGGAAACCTACACACTTCCAAGACTGAAACAGGAAAAAACTGACAACATGAATAGACCAATAACTAGGAATGAAATTGAAGCAGTGATCAAAAACCTACCAAAAATAAGAACCCAGTACCTGATGGATTTCCTGGGGAAATATACCAAGAGGAAATAATGCCTATACTCCTGAAGCTGTTTCAAGAAATAGAAACTGAAGGAAAACTTCCAGACTATTTCTATGAGGCTAGCATCACCTTGAACCCCAAATCAGGCAAAGGAAAATTTCAGAACAATATCCCTGATGAATATGACTGCCAAGATTCTTTTTTTTAAAAGATTTTATTTATTTACTTGACAGAGAGAAACACAGCAAGAGAGGTAACACAAGCAAGGGGCGTGAGAGAGGGAGAATAGGGAGAGCCCCCCGATGTGGGGCTTGATCCTGGGTCTCTGGGATCATGACCCGAGCCGAAGGCAGTCGCTTAACCAACTGAGCCACCCAGGCGCCCCAACTGCCAAGATTCTTAAGAAGATCCTAGCTAATAGGATCCAACAGTACATTAAAAAGTCATCCACCATGACCAGGTAGAATTTATCCCTGGGATACAAGGGTGGTTCAACATTTGCAAATCAATCAATGTGATATAACACATTAATAGGAGAGAGAAGAACCACATGTTCCTCTTATTTGATACAGAAAAGACATTTGACAAATTTACATCCTTTTCTGATTAAAACTCTTCAGAATATAGGAATAGAGGGAACATTCCTCAACTTCATAATATCCATCTATGAAAAACCCACAGTGAATATCATTCTCAATGGGGAAAAGCTAAGAGTCTTTCCCTTGAGATCAGGAACATGACAAAGATGTCCACACTCTCCGTGATTGTTCAACATAGTACTAGAATTCCCAGCAACACCAGACAACAAAAATAAATAAAATTTATTCAAATAGGCAAAGAAGTCAATCTCTCTGTCTTTGCATATGGCATGATACTTTATGAGGAAGGCCCAAAAGTCTCTATCACCAAATTATTAGAACACATAAAGCCATTCAGTAATGTGGCACGATACAAAATCAGTGCACAGAAATCAGTTGCTTTCTTATACACTAACAATGAAACTGTAGAAAGGGAAATTAGAGAATTGATTCCATTTACAATAGGACCAAAAATCAGGAGATACCTCAGAATAAACCTAACCAAAGAGGCAAATGATCTATACTCGAGGAACTACTGATGAAAGAAACTGAAGACACTAAAAGATGGAAAAACATTCCATGCTCATTGATTGAAAGAATAAACATTATGAAAATGTCTATGCTGCCCAGAGCAATCTATATTTTCAATGCCATTCTGATCAAAACACCATTGGCATTTTTCAAAGTGCTGGAACAAACAATCCTAAAATTTATATGGAACTAGAAAAGACCCCAAATGGCCAACACAATGCTGAAAAGGAAAAAGGAAGCTGGGGCATCACATTGCCTGATTTCAAGCTGTATTACAAAGCTATTATTACCAAGAGAGCTGGCACAAAAACAAACACACAGACCAAGGAAACAGAGTAGAGAACTGAGATATGGACCCTCAACTCTATGGTCAACTAATCTTCAACTAAACAGGAAAAATATCCAATTGAAAAAAGACAGTCTTTTGAATAAATGGTGCTGGGAGAATTGGACAACTACATACAGAAGAATGAAACTCAACCACTCACTTACACCACACACAAAGGTAAACTCAAAATGGATGAAAGACCTTAATGTGAGACAGGAATCTATCAAAATCCTAGAGAAGAACATAGGCAATAATCTCTTTGACATCAGCCACAGCAACTTCTTTACTTCTTTCAAGACACATCTCCAAAGGCAAGGGAAACAAAAGAGAAATTAACTTTTGGGACTTCATCAAGATAAAAAGATTCTGCACAGCAAAAGAAATAGCAACAAAGCAAGAGGCAACCTATGGAATGGGAGAAGATATTCACAAATGACACTACAAAGAGCTGATATCCAAGATCTATAAAGACTTCTCAAACTCAGCACTGAGAAAACAACTAATCAGGTCAAAAAATGGGCAGAAGACATGAACAGACACTTCTCCAATGAAGACATACAAATGACTAAAAGACACATGAAAAAGTATTTATCATCATTAGCTATCATGGAAATTTGACTCAAAACCACCTTGAGATACCACCTTACACCAGTTAGAATGGCCAAAATTAACAAGGCCAGAAACAACAAATGCTAGAGAGGATGTGGAGAAAGGGGAACCCCCTTTCACTGTTGGTGGGAATGCAAGTTGTTGTCACCAGTTTGGAAAACAGTGTGGAGATTCCTCAAAAAATTAAAAATAGAGCTACCCTATGATCCGATAATTGCGCTACTGGGTATTTACCTACAGAGATACAGATGTCGTGAAAAGAAGGAACATATGCACTCCAGTATTCATAGCAGCAATGTCCACAAGAACCAAACTGTGGATAGAGCCGAGACGCTCTTCAACAGATGAATGGATAAAGAAGATGTGGTCCATATATATAATGGAATAGTACTCAGCCATCAGAAATGATGAATACCCAACTTTTGCATCAACATGGATGGGACTGGAGATTATGCTGAGTAAAATAAGTCAAGCAGAGAAAGTCAATTATCATATGGTTTCACTTACTTGTGGATCATAAGGAATAGCATGGAGGACATTAGGAGAAGGAAGGGAAAAATGAAGGGGGGGATCAGAAGAGGAGAAGAACCGTGATAGACTGTGGACTCCAAGAAACAAACTGAGGGCTTTAGAGGGAAGGGGGGTTTGGAAATGGGTTCACCTGGTAATGGGCATTAAGGAGGGCATGTATTGCATGGAACACTATGGTATATATAAATCATGAATCTTAGAACATTACATCAAAAACTAATGAGGTACAGTATGGTGACTAACATAATATAATAAAAATATTAATAATAAAAACATCTGGAGATAATAACAAGAATAGAAGAAGCAGAGCAATGAATAGGTGATTAAAAAGGTAATATTATCAAAAATAATGAAGAAGAAAAGAGGGAAAGAAAACTATTAGATCAGAAATATAGGCTTATGGAACTCAATGATATGACAAGGCACAATAATATCTGTATCATAGGAATCCCAGAAGAACAAGAATGGGAAAGGGGGCAGCAGGTTTATTTGAACAAACAATAGCTCAGAATTTCACTAATCTGGGGAAGGAAACGGGTTTTTCTGTCCAAGAGACACAGAGAACTTCCCTCAGATCAACAAAAACAGGTCAACACCAGGACATATCATAATTAAAATCACAAAATACAAGGATAAAGAGAAAGTTCTGAAAGCATCTAGGGAAAAAATGTCCTTTACTTACAAGAGTAGACATATAAAGTTAGCAGGAGACCTGTCCAAAGAAACTTGGCAGATCAGAAGAGAGTGGCATGCTATATTCAATTTGCTAAATGGGAAAAATATGCAGCCAAGAATACTACATCCAGCAAAGCTGTCATTCAAAATAGAGAGAAAAAGAGTTTCCAAGATAAGCAAAATCTAAAGGAGTTCATGAACACTAAGCTAGTTCTGTAAGAAATATTAAAGGGGATCCTTTGAGTGGGAAATAGAGACCAAAGGCAATAAAGACTAGAAAGTTACAGAGATAATCTAAAGGAACACCAACTTCACAGACAATATAATGGCACCAACAGAACTACACTATGACCCAGCAATTGCACTACTGGGTATTTATCCCAAAGATACAGATGTAGTGAAAAGAAGGGGCACATGCACCCCAGTGTTCAGAGCAGCAATGTCCACAATAACTCAACTTGAAGGAGCTGAGCTGTCCTTCAACAGATGCATGGATAAAGTGGATGTGGTTCATATACACAATAGAATATTACTCAGCCATCAGAAAGGATGAATACCCACAATTTACATCAACATGCATGGAACTGGAGGGGATTATGCTAAGTGAAATAAGTCAAGCAGAGAAAGACAATTATGTGGTTTCACTTATAAATGGAACATAAAGAATAGCATGGAGGACAATAGGGGAAGGAAGTGAAAACTGAAGGGGAGGAAACAGAGGAGGAGATGAACCATGATAGACTATGGACTCCAGGAAACAAACTGAGGGTTTCAGAGGGGAGGGGGTTGGAGGATGGGTTAACCTAGTGATGGGTATTAAGGAGGGCATGTATTGCATGGAATACTGGTGTTATATGCAAACAATGAATCATGGAACACTACATCAAAAACTAATGATGTACTGGATCATGACAAACAAAACATAATAATAATTTTTTAAAAGTACAGCTTGGGGAATATAGTCAATGATATTTTAGTAGCAGTGTATGATGACAAATGGTAGCTACACTTGTGGTGAGCATAACATAATGTATAGACTTGTCAAATTACAATATTGTATGCCTGAAACTAATGTAACATTGTGTGTCAACTATACTTCAATAAGAATTAATAAAAGAAGTCAACAGAAAAAAATCACATTAAACAAATTGTGATATATCCATACCATGGAATACTACCAGCAATAAAAAGGAATGAACCGTTTATATACACAACAATTTGGGTTTATTTAAGGGCTTTGTGATAGATAAAAATAAAAAGTCAGTTGTTTAATTTCACTTATATAATTTTCTTGAAGTTATAGAAGTTGAAATGGCAAAGTTATAGACATTGAAAACAGATTCCTGGTTGCCAGGGGTTATGGGTAGGGTGGAGGATAGGTAAGTCCTTGTGGTTTTAGAGGGCAACATGAAAAATACTCTATATCTTGACTGTGGTGGTAGACACATAAACTTACAAAATTGAAATCTAATGTGACAAAACATAAAAGACCCAATATGTGCACTCATGCACGTGTACACGTGTGCACGCGCATGTACGCGTGCACACACACACACACACACAGAGGAATCAAGGTAAAACTGGGAAAATCTGTACAAGATCAGTGGAGCATAGCAATACCAATATCCTGGTTGTGGTATTGTACTATAGTTTTGCAGGATTTTGCCATTGACAGAAACTAGACAAAGAACATACAGGATCTTTCTCTATTCTTTCTCATAATCACATTTTCATTTATCTCAAAATAACATTTATTTAAAAAATAACCATTGAAAACTTGCCTGCAACCCCTACTGGACCTTAATTATTGTTTTTATTACTATTACCTGTCATTGAAACCTGGGTGGAGAGCAGAGGAGAAAGATTTCAGGAACCTGGTTGTTCATGATTTCATTGAGTCACTGTAGCAACTAAATATGAATCCTTCTCAATCTCTGGAATTCCTATCATTCAAAATAATACTTTCCTCATGGTTTAAGACAATTTGAGTGAATTATTTGTTATTCATTGCCTAAAATATTCTTAATGATACTCATATGATCTGTGGCTAACTTTTGATGATTTTTCTGGGTGTGTCTAATGTGTCCAAGAGTGGTGTTTTCATATTTTTCCTAGAATGTGTTTAGTTCTCTTGATCTGCATGCCCACAACTTTTTCTTACTTTGTCAGATGTTCTTCACTTACATTTTGAATATTGTTTCACTTGTGACTAGGATGGATCCTCTTTAGGAAGACCCACTAATCTAGGGCCCTTTCTCTGTTTTCCCTTATGATTATTGCTCTTGTCATCCTTTTCACTCATCTACTTTTTGCACCAGTTTCATTCCCTTGATGCCACTAATACATGCTTTTCATTTTCCTACACAATGAATTTTTTTCCTGTTTCCTCATGTAGATTTTAAAACTGATACTACATTTTACCATACCTGCCATTTCAGTGATAAGGAAACTGGTTGGAAGATTGAAAGAAAGGTCACAAGGGCACACAGCTGGAAGATAGCTGAAATAGGATTTAAACTCAGATGTGTCTGAAGTTGGTGCTTTCAGCCACAGTGCTCTTCTGAATTGCTAGTTGATAAACAAGGAGTAAATTAGTGCTTTGTCACTGTTTCACTTTATAGTTAAAGTCTTCAAGTGAGATAAGGTTATTTTAAAATCTGATAGACTCATGACTATGGCGAAGAGGACAAATAGCATATTGTGTGAAATTTCATGCTGTCGGGTTAAGCACTTTTTTATTCTCTCCCTCTTAGAATAAAAGAGGAAGGAATTTCTTACTGTGGTACATGCTGTAGCAATGCTCTGATCTCCATAAATATGGGCCTTCCACCATACTGGAATTGGAGGAGATCCCAGCTTATGAATTACAAAGAAATAAATTATCATATAGATAGAATTATCTTATTGGATAACCTTACTTTTCTCCTCCCTGCTCCCATCACTGATAACATGTCCACTGTATCTCACCCTTGTTCCTGATTTCCTTCCTCTTGGTTCAGTTCTCTATCACATTCTAGGTATTGAGACACTGTTATATACTGAATGTGTCTGCCCTGAATTGACTTATTAAAACCATCATACCTACTGTGATGGTATTTGGGGGTGGAACATTTGAAAGGTAATTACATTTAGAAAGGTCAGGGGATGGAACTCACATGTGATTAATGCCCTTATCAAAGGAAGAAAGAAGAAATCTTCCCTTTTCTTTACATGCACATGCGCAGAACAATAACCATGTGAGTACATATAAAGATGGTGGTTGTCCACAAACCAGGAAGTGGACTTTCACTAAAAACTTAAAAAAGGAAGAAGCATCATAAAGGCAATTCAGGGTTCATGGGGGCTGCCACTCCTACCATAGGCCCAGAGAGCATATGCCCAGAGCACAAAGCTGCCTCCACCTTGAATTCAGAGGGCAGGCTCACTATAGAGCACTGTGGCATGGGCAGAGCCTTTGTAGAGAGCCATGTGGGCAGTGTCTTGCCCAGATGAAGGATTGAAGCTGCTCTACTGAGTCTCAAAGATGACACTTTTATTCCAGTGAGCCTAGAAGGCAGAGCATTGAATGGAAGGTCATTCTCACTCCCTAAGATCTAATGGATTTGTCTTGCTAAATTTTGGGCTTGCTTGGGTTCCATCATCCCTTCTTTCTTTCCTACTTCTGCATTTTGGAGTAGAAATATCTATCCTATATCTGTGACATCATTGTATTTTAGAAGCATGTAACGAATCTGGTTTCACAGGTTTGCAGCTAGAGATGGATTTACTTCAATATGAACCATACTTTGAGTCTCACCTGTATCTGATTTGATATTTTGATGAGCTTTCAGACTTCGGGCTTTCAACTTAAGAGTTGATGTTGGGATGAGTAAAAACTTTGGGGCTACTGGAATGGAATAAAAGATTTTATATGTGAAAAGGACATACATTTTGCGAAACCAGAGGTAGAATATTATGGGTTGAATGTGTCCCCCAAATTTATATTTTGAATATCAAATTCCCAATGTGGTGGCATTTGAAAGTGGGGCCATTGTGAGGTGATTAGGTTTATCTTTTTATTTTTATTGTTTACCATGCTATGTTAGTCATGATACAGTATATCATTAGTTTTTGATGTATTCTATAACTTATCGTTTGTGTGTAACATCCAGTGCTCCATGCAATATCTATCCTCCTTAATACCCATCACTGGGCTCACCTATCCACCACCCTCTCTCTTCTTTTTTTAAGATTTTATTTATTTATTTGACAGAGAGAAATACAGCTAGAGAGGGAACACAAGCAGAGGGAGCGAGAGACCCTCTCTCTTCTAAAACCCTCAGTTTGTTTCTCAGATTCCTTAGTTTCTCATGGTTCACCTTCCCTTCTGATTCCCCCCTTCATTTTTCCCTTCCTTCTCCTAGCATCCTCCATGCTATTCCTTATGTTCCACAAATAAGTGAAACCATATGATAATTGACTTTCTCTGCTTGATTTATTTCACTTAGCATACTCCTCTACAGTCCTATCCATGTTGATGCAAAAGTTGAGCATTCATCATTGCTGGTGGCTGAGTAGTATTCCATTATATATATGGACCACATCTTCTTTATCCATTTGTCTGTTGAAGGACAACTTGAGTAATGAGGGTGGGGTCTTCATAGTAGTATCAGTGTCCTTATAGGTAGAGGAGGAGTGAAGAGATCTCTCCCTCTGTCTCCAGATGCATGCACCAAGGGAAGGCCACATGAGAATATATCAAGAAAGCAGCTAACTATAGGCCAAGAAGTAGCCTCTCATCAGGAACCAAATCTGTCAAAACCTTGATCTTAGACATATCAGTCTCCAGAAGTGTGAAAAATAGATATCTGTCACTTAAACTACCTACTCTTTTGTATTTTATTATAGCAGCCCAAACTACTTAAAACAATCAACTTTCTACACTTACCTTAACATGCGTACTGTGTGTTTTCCTTTGTCACATATAGGTCAAAGGAAACCTCCTTGTTCATATGACTTTCTTTTCTTTTAAGGTTTTTTTAACTTCAGTGTAGTTAACATACAGTGTTACATTAATTTCAGGAGTACGGTATAATGATTCAACAATTCCATACATCACCCACGGTTTATCACAACAAGAGCACCCCTAATCCTCATAACCTATTTAACTCTTTCCTCCACCCACTTTCCCTCTGGTAAAGATCACTTTTCTCTCTATAGTTAAGATCCTGTTTTTTTTTAAAAAAGCCTGTTTCAAGATTCATTGTTTATGGAACATCCAGTGTTCCATGCAATACACAGCCTCCTTAATACCCACCACCAGGCTCACCCATCCCCTCACCTCCTCCCCTCTAAAACCCTAAGTTTGTTTCTTGGAGCCCCCAGTCTCTCATGGTTACTCTCCCCCTCTGATTTCCACTCCCTTCACTTTTCCCTTCTTTTTCCTAAAGTCCTCCATGTTATTGCTTATATTCCACAAGTAAGTGAAACCATAGGATAATTGACTTTCTCTGCTTGACTTATTTCACTCAGCACAATCTCCTCCAGTCCCATCCATTGTTGATTCAAAAGTTGGGTATTCATCCTTTATGATGGCTGAATAATATTCCATTGTTTATATGGACCACATCTTCTTTATCCATTTGTCTGTTGAAGGGCACCTCGGCTCTTTCTACAGTTTGGTTATTGTGGACATTGCTGCTATGAACATTGGAGTGCATTTTCATTACATCTGTATCTTTGAGGTAAATAACCAGTAGTGAAATTGCTTGCTGGGTCATAAGGTAGCTCTATTTTTAATTTTTTGAAGACTCTCCACACTTTGGAAAACAGTGTGGAGATTCCTCTAAAAATTAAAAAAGAGTGTGTTTCTTGATTTCTCGCTCTCTGCCTCTCTTTTCCCCTTTGCTCATTTGTTTTGTTTCTTAAGTTACACATATGAGTGACATCATATGGCATTTGTCCTTGTCAGACTTATTTCACTTAGCACAATACTCTCTAGATCTGTCCACATCACAAATGGAAATTTTTCATTTTTTTTTGTTTTATGTCTCAGTCACATTCCTGTGTGTATGTGTGTGTGTGTGTGTGTGTGTGTGTGTGTGTGTGTGTGTGTATCTTACATCTTACTCATCTAATCATCAGTCAATGAACATTTGAGCTGTTTCCATAATTTGGCTACTGTAGAAAATGCTGCTATAGACATCACAGTTCATGTATCATGAATTAGTGTTTTTGTATTCTTTGAGTAAATATCTAGGAGTTCAATTACTGAATCACAGGGCAGTTCTATTTTTTTTTTACTCTTTTAGGAAACTTCACACTGTTTTCCAGGGTGGCTGTGTCAGTTTGCATTCCCACCAACAGTGCAAGAGGGTTCCCTTTTCTCCAAAACCTAGCAAGGACCTGTTGTTTCTTGTTTTGTTGATTTTAGACATGCTGACAGGTGTGAGATGATACTCATTGTAGTTTGATTTGCATCCCTCATGATGAGTCATGAGCATATTTTCATGTGTGTGTTGGCCATCTGGAAGTCTTCTTTGAAAAAATATCTACTCATAAAACTTCTGCCCATTTTTAATCGGATTGTTTTTTGGTATTATGTTGTATAAGTTCTATATATACTTTTGATACTAACCTTTTATCAGATATGTCATCTGCAAATATCTTCTCCCATTCAGAATGTTGCCTTTTAGTTTTGTTGATTGTTTCTTTGCTGTGCAGAAGATTTTAATTTAATGAAGTCCCAATAGTTTATTTTGCTTTTGTTTCTCTTGCCTTAGGAAACATATCTAGAATGAAGCTGCCCCAATCGATGTCAAAGAGGCACTGCATTGCATTCTTCTCTAGGATTTTTATGGTTTCACGTCTCATGATTAGATCTTTAATTAATTTTGAATTTATTTTTGTTTTTGGTGTAAGAAAGTGGTTCAGTTTCTTTCTTCTGCATGATCCTGTCCAGTTTACCCAATGTTTTTTGTTGAAGAGACTGCTTTTTTTCCACTGGGTGTTCTTTCTTGCTTTGTTGAAGACAAAATGACCATAGAGCTGTGGATTCATTTCAAGATTTTTTTATTCTGTTTCACTGATCGATTTGTTTATTTTTGTGCCAGTACCATACTATTTTGATCATCAGGGAAATACAAATTAACACTAAAATGAGATGTCAATTCACACCTGTTATAATGGTAAAATCAACAACACAGGAAACAGCAAATGTTGGCAAGGATGGGAGAAAAAAGAACGCTTTGTTAATGGAAATGCAAATTGGTACAGCCACTCTGGGAAACAATATGGAGGATCCTCAAAAAGTTAAAAATATATCTAGACTAAGATCCAGCAATTGCACTACCAGGTATTTAACCCTACCCAAAGAATACAAGAACACTAACTGAAAGGGATACATGCACCCTGATGTTTAGAAGGACTATTATCTATACTAACTAAATTGTGGGAACAATGCAAGTGATGGACGAATGGATACATAAATTGTGGTGTGTGTGTGTGTGTGTGTGTGTGTGTGTGTATACACACACACAATGGAGTATTACTTAGCCATATAAAGAATGAAATCTTGCCTTTTGCATTAACAAGGGTGGAGTTAGAGAGAGTGTTAAGATAAGGGAAGCTAGTCAGTCAAAGAAAAATTCCATATGATTTCACTTATATGTGGAGTTTGAGAAACAAAATAAAGACCAAATGGGTAAAAGGGAGAGAGGTTAACCAAGAAACAGACTCATTAACAATAGAAAACAAACTGAAGTCATCAGAAGGTAGGTGAGAAAGGGGATGGATTAAATAGGTGATGAGGATTAAGGAGTACACCTATTGTGATGAGGAACAGTGATGTATAGAAGGTTGACTTACTGTACTAAACAACTTAAACTAATATCACACTGTATATTAAATAACTGGAATTTAAATAAATCATTTTAAAAAGCAGAAGATCCTCTATTACCTGTTTCATGTAAGAGAATGGGATAGGAGGATCTTGACCCAGTCTCTAAAATCTGTGCTAACCTATCAGCTTGGGCATTAAGTTGGGCATCAGTGAAATAATCCCTGGTGTGGGCAGAGATATCTGTCACCTTAATATGTAGGTTTTTATCTCTGAAAGGCAAAGAATTTTCGAATATTCTTTACTGCAAAGTGAGTAGCTTTAAATGAGAAATTGCTGTTGCCAGTGGCCAGACCAAATGGCTATACCAGT
>PITA01020039.1:0-27761 GCA_004023965.1 Spilogale gracilis | reverse complement strand
ACAAGTCAGCATTCCATCTACTAAGTAGAGGGGAGCTCCAAGGAACTGTCCAAAATAGAAGGTTTTTAAAGTAAGGGGGGGCGGGCAGAAAAAAGGGAATTTATTAGCCAGGATTTTTTTTTTTTTTTTTTTTAGACAAGGTCACCCTCCTAAGGGGAATGGAAGTGGTGTGTCAGGGGCTTACTTCCTAGTGTTGGCCAGGAAACTCCAGTTGGCCCCGTTATTTCGTGGTGGGGATGGGGCGAGGAGGGGGTTGAAACTGCAGTTAGTTAAGTATGAAGTCTAACTGATGTGCGGCCTTAACATTAAGTAACTCCATTTTGAGCCTGTGGTTTTCTTTTTCATGCTAACTGACCTGGAAAGACCACATGGAGGGGCCCTGAGACTACATGGAAAGAGACAGGCCTGGCCAGCCCCCAGCTGCTTCAGCTCTCCTCTTCCCCCGTCTAGTTCTAGCTGCCATCTGATTGCAGACACAGGAGAGATCCAGAGCCAGGTCCAGCCTGCCCAGCTGAGCCCTTCTCTAATTCCTGACCCACAAAAACCTTGAGGGGCACCTGGGTGGCTCAGTTGGTTGGGCATCTGCCTTCAGCTCACATCATGGTCCTGGGGTCCTGGGATCAAGCTCTGTGTTGGGCTCCCTGCTCAGTGGGGAGTCTACTTCTCTCTGCTGTTCCCCCTGATTGTGCTCTCTCTCTGTCAAATAAATTAAAAAAAAAAAAAAGAAAGAAAAAAAAATCTTGAGAGATAATAAAATGACTGGTTGTTTTAAGCCATGAAGTTTGGGTTGTTGCTTTATGTAGCAATAATAACTAGAACAGTGTTTGTCTGCTTGACAGATTCATTTTTCTCAATATTTCTCACTAAATACTATATAATTTATGAGCTTATTCTAATAAGCTCATAAATTATATAGTAAAATGTGAGCTTCTGAAAGAGGGTTTTGTTCAAGCTTTCCTCCACATTGCCTACAGCAGTGCCTGGCACATGGAAGGTGCTCAGTGAATATTGCTAATGAATAAATGAAATGGTAGGAGGACAGGGAGAGACCAGCTCAGCTGTTGGAAGTTCCCAAGTCCACTTTCTACATGTGGAATTTATTGAAGTGACTTTGAACCTGCTCTCGGGTTTAGTGGGGGAAGAACAACTGTGGACTTCTTTTCACATGTTTGGGTTCTTGTTTTCCTCCTTTCTCTCTTTTGAATTAATATGTTCCAGGATACCTCTGTCCTCCAAGACTTTCTCATACTTTTTAGTTCAATCGTTTACATTTTCTTGGTTTTCTGGACTATTAAAGTTGTTTTTCTATTTAAATCTTTTAAGGATATCTTTTGTATAGACTCAGTGGGATTTTAGGCAGAAAGAGAAACAGATACTGTTCAGTGTGCTGTCCTGATATAATCCCCACTTCCTTCGTTTTGCATTTTTTGATGCTATCTTAATCGTTGCCTAAAGGTGTGTGCCTTATAACTTTATTACACAAAGGTATGTGCCTCTTGCCGACATAAAGGTACTTAATAGAGACTGCCATCTTCTAAACTCTTATCAGTTTTTACTCCTACCAGGAGCAGAAGAGAACTTTCTCCACATGGTCTTTAGTCCTTGACAATGTCAGCATGTTTAAATGTAGCAATTCTGGTGGGTATATAGTGGCATCTCATTGTGGTTTTAAATTGTATTTTCCTGATGAATAATGATATTGGGCTGCTTTTTACATGCTTATAAGCCATTTGATAATTCTCTTGAGTGAAATTCTTGTTCAAGTTGTTTGCCCATTTTTCAGTTGGATCGTCTTTCTCATTGTTATTAGGAGTTCTGTGTATATTGTTGATATAAGTCCTCTGTCACATATATGTGTTACAAGCATATCGATGTGTATGGCTTATTTATTCACTTTCTCAGCTGTATCTTTGATGAACAGAAGGCATTGATTTTAATGACTGAATTATCTTTTTTTGTTGTTTTATGTTAGCACTTTTTATGTCCTTTTTCTTTCTCTCTCTCTCTCTCTCTCTCTCTCTCTCTCTCTTTTTTTTTTTAATGGGCTTGATCCCATGACCCTGAGATCAAGACCTGAGCTGAGATCAAGAGTTGGATGCTTGGGGTGTCTGGGTGACTCGGTTGTTTAAGCATCTGCCTTTGGCTCAGGTCATGATCCTGGGGTCCTGAGATCGAGCCCTGCGTCAGGCTGTCTCCTCAACAAGGGTCTTCTGCTCCATTTGTCCCTCACCTGGCTCTCATGCTCTCTCACAGACTCTCTCAAATAAATAAATAAAATCTAAAAAAAAAAAAAGAGTCAGACACTTAACTGACTGAGCCACCCGGGTACCCCTGCTTTTGGTGTTCTTTAATTTTTGCTTATTTAAAGATCATGAAGATATTCCACTTTCTTCTAATAACTAGATTGTTTTAACCTTCATATTTAAGTGTATGATCCACCTCAAAACAAATTTTGTATATAGTGTGAAGTTTCCCTACCCTCTATGGATATCCAGTTGCTCTAATGTCATTTATTGAAAAAAATCTTTCCTATATTAAATTTTAGTGGTGCCTTGTTGAAAAACTCAAGTGGTCATGTATGTAGACATCTATTTACTCTTTGTGCTTAAAAACTTTAGTCTTTTGATTGACTAATTCCATTTTGTGTGATGGCCATTTCACTGTCCACTGCTTTGATTAGCCACCCTTAAAATTTGGAATTTGTGTTTTCCAATCCAACAATGTCATATTTCAAATTTGCTTCCTTTAGTATTATTACTGCCCAATTTGTTTTATAGATAACGTTGGCATCTCCTTTCTTTATAGTTCTGGTCATCCCTCAGCTCCCATTCTTCTATCAGCCCCCATTCTCCAGGCAGAAAAAATTATTTTCCCTTTGCTTTCCATCCTCCTCATCCAGCGTGTTATGGTTACTCGCTTATGTGTTGACTCCCAGGTTTCCCTGTGCGCTCCCTAAGAATACAGTCACATTTTCCTCTTAAATCACAGCACCCAGTGCAATGTCTTGCACATCTTAGGTGCTCAATACAAGATGGTTGAGTAGAATTATGTATTGATTCTTAAAACGGGAGACCAGCTACGGATGGGCATGAAGGATCTTTTGAGGTGATGGAAATGTTCTAAAACTGGAATGTGCTGATGTTTGCATGGATGGTACAGAATTATACACTCTGTAAATTTACTACAGATCATCAAAGCATACTCTTAATGTGTGAATTTGATGGTATGTAATTACCATTTAATAACCCTGTTTAAAAAAAAAAGACAGCTGGCAGGGCAGTGCCTGGCTGGCTCAGTCAATGGAACATGTGACTCTTGATCTCCGGGTTGTAAGTTCGAGCCCTACGTCGGGTGTAGAGATTACTTAAAGATAAAATCTCCCAAATACATAAATAAAAGGCAACCGATGGCAAAGGTATGGCCAAGCCATTGCTTTTACTGGAAAGTTGAGCAAGGCTACTATAGTAGGAATGTATCTTTTTCCAGTTTGTGTAAAGTCGATAATCGTTACCTGCAAGAGGGTTAGTCGGATAGAAGAGAGGTGACTATTTTCAGAAATGGAACTCCCAGATTAGAGATATTTGTCGTCTTACTTGGGAATGGTAAATAATTTTTTTTTAAAGATTTTATTTATTTATTTGACAGAGAGAAACACAGCGAGAGAGGGAACACAAGCAAGGGGAGTGAGAGAGGGAGAAGCAGGCTTCCCACCGAGCAGGGAGCCCGATGTGGGACTCGATCCCCGGTCTCCGGGATCATGACCTGAGCTGAAGGCAGTCACTTAACCAACTGAGCCACCCAGGCGCCCTGGGAATGGTAAATAATTTTAACTGACCTGCCGACTCCTGTCCATTATAAATATTTGCCTGGGGCACTGAATTCAGGACGGCACCTTGGTGCCGGAACTCAGTGGACTGGGATATGGTGATTAGTAACATCTTCCGGGGTGCGAGGGAGCAGAGGTGTGTGCGCGCGTCACATACGTACCATCCTTCATCCATCTGATGTCTCCTAGCCGGCCATGTGAAGGTAGCTGATCCACCATGGCAGGGTGGGAAATTATCAAGAAAGTGGAATGGAAACTTTAATCTTGTGATGCAAGGAAGTGAGACGCTGATGAGCTGGTCTCTCTCCCTCTGTGTCTGCTACTCCTTGGAATGACTGTGAGCTGCTCCTCCAATGTGTTGGGTGGCGAGGGCTGCCCGAACTAAGTACCACAGACCGGGTGGGTGTCAACAGTAGTTGCAGAGGCTAGTAAGTCCGAGATCGGGATGGCGGAAGGATTGGTTTCTCCTGAGGCCTCTCTCCTTGGCTTGTAGGTGGCCACCCTCTCCCTGTGTCCTCTCATGGCCTTCTCTCTGTTCAGGTCTGTGTCTCGATTTCCTCAGGACACTGCTCATTACGTAGGGCCCACCTTCATGACCTCATTTTAATGTAATCACCTCTTTAAAGGCCGTATATCCAAATACAGTCACATTCGGACATCCCGGGGGTGTGGTAGGACTTCGACATATGAATTAGAGGTGGTGGGTGGGGGGCATTACAATTTAGCTCCTACCTGAGAAAACTGTTCAGAAATTTAAATAAGGTTAAAATGAATAGAAACTGTATGTTCAGAATCAAAACCAGAAAAAAATATTTCATTCCCTTTGAAGAATATGTACTAATAAAGCAGCCCTTTGGAGCAGAGCCTCGTGCACATGAGCTGAAGATGGGAACGAATGCATACCCAGTCTTGAGTTTGTCCCTTAAGTGACAAAGCCGGAAGTATAGTTGAAGAGTCTCTGCTGGGCGGGGTCCCCCGTGGGCTGCTTCACCTGCCACCATATTCATTGTTTAGTTTATGGTCTCACGTCCTGGTTATGTTGGTCTTTCAGGCTAACATCCCAACTCGAACATTGCTTTTCCCCATCCATGGCAGAATGTCCTTCTAACAGCGGTCTGTCTGTGGGTAGAAATAGTGTCTGTCCCCTACATGCTGCTGTGACGAGATCATCCAGACATCCGTGCTGTTGTTCCTTGTGTCTTCCAGAGGCTTTCTGAGAGAGGCTTTCCAGAGAGGAGGCCCAGATGGCTCCGGTGCCCGCCTCATGAGGGGAGAGATCACATTTTCCCAGGTAAGGGGACACTTCATAAACCAGCTCAAGAAGGCATTGTGTGCCCACATGCCAATCTCCAGCACTGACTAGAAGCCCTCTGAGGGCAGACCCATGTTTGCTTCACCCATGTACCCTGCCTCCTATTTCCCTCCTAGGACTGGGATGGAGGCTTAGAGACACACAGAGAGGTATTTAAGACTGGTTCATTATCTCTTTGGGCCAACCAGCAGGATTCACTCCATGATTAGAAAATTGCCAGCCCCTTGAAAATCTGTGCCAGGCAGAGTAGCCTTTTTTTTTCCTCTTAAATTGTGGCAAAATACACATAATACAGAATTTATCATCTTGATCACTTTTAAGTATATAATTTTGTAATGTATATTCACACCGTGAAGTCATCGCCACCATCCATCTGCAGAACCCTTTCCATCTTGCACAACTGAAAACCTATACCCCTTCAAAAAAAACCTCCCCATCCTTCATTTCCCCCAGCCACTTTCCACAACCACGACACTACTGAATTTCCTGTCTCTATGTATGTGTCTACTCTAGACCACGTTCTGTTTATCCATTCATCTGTCGATGGACCCTGGGGTCGCTTCTATCTTTTGGTTATTGGGACTAATACCACTGTGAGCACGGGTGTATGAATATCTTTGTGACACCTTGCCTCAGTTCTTCTGGGTATAGACCCAGAAGTGGGATTTCTGGGTCAGAAGGTAGTTCTTAGTTTTTTTAAGGACCCTCTGTCCTGTTTTCCAGAGTGGCTGCCCCAGTTTGCATTCCCCTGAGCAGTGCACAAGAGTTCCAGTTCCTCCACATCCTCGCCAATCCTCGTTAGTCTTTGTTTTGTTCTTTATTTGTTTTGTTGTTGTTGTTGGTGGTGGTAGTTGTCATCCTTAGGGTAGCTGTTTTCAGACAGGGCCAGTTGTGGGGAGGGGTTGTTTATTAATGACTCGATAATGGGCTTGGAGTCAGAGAGCAGGATTTGAATCACAGCTCTCATTTGCTGACTGTGTCACCTGCAGGCTGCTTAGCCTCCCAAAGGCTCAGTCTTGCCATCTGTAAAGTGGACATGATCTACTGTCTACTTCATGGGAAGTGTCTCGCACGGTGTCTGGCACATTGCGAGTGCTCAATAAATAGCAGTTATGGTTGTGACTACAACCTCCATTGTTTTTTAACCAAGTAATGATTTGAAACCACCTGGATTCTCAGGCAGTGTCTGAAAGAAGAAAGGCTATTGAGAATATATTCCATAAGCACACAGAAATCTGCAGTAATATTGTTGGAAGAGAAGGAAAGAAGGGAGTACGATGTATTTTCAATGAACATAGGAATTATAGAGTGAATTTCTAGTCATTGCTGTGAAAACCCTGCACCCATTCTGACTTCTTTCATCGGTGTGTAGCTTCTAGGTAACTGGAATGGTTAGCAGAGGGCTCTGAAAAAGCAGATTACATCTTGAATTACAGATTGAATCTTACAGATTGATCCTTGAACAACATGCGTTTGAACTCACAGGTCGATTTTTTTCCAATAAATACACATACAGTGCTGTAAATGCATTTTCTCTTCCATAGGACTTTTTAAATGACATTTTCTTTTCTCTGGCTTACTGTATTATGAGAATACAGTATGTAATACGTATAACATATAAAATATATGTTAGTCAATTCTGTGATTGGTAAGGCTTCTGGTCAACTGTAGGTTATTAAGGTTAAGCTTTGGGGTGTCAAAAATTATATATGGATTTTCAACTATGTTGGAGGTTAGGGCTCTTAACCTCCACATTATTCAGGGGTCAGCTATATATTATGACAAAGGCTACTTAGGTTCAGTTTGTCTTCAGATATTGTATCTCAGAAGTGAATGTCATCTTTTAATTTTTCATTTGTGTATGTGGGGCACCTTGGGTGGCTCCGTTGCTTAAGTGTCCAATTCAAAAATTTTTTTCATTTGTAAATACAATACAAACAGAAGAGTGCACAATTCATTAAACTGTATATGAATTTAATGAATGAATGAATTTTCACACAAAGTGAATTTTCACACAAAGTGAATTTTCACACAAAGTGAATTAAGAAATAAGATTAAAAAAAGAAATAAGATTAAGAAATCAGACATAATCAGCCCTATAGCCTCCCCACTTATGCCCCTTCTAACACTACCCCTCCAAGAATAACCATCCTTCTAGCCTTAGAGATCACTTTTACCTATTTTGTACTTTATGTGAATGAACCACACAGACGAATCTTTTGTATCTGGCAAATTTCCTCAACACTGTATTTGTGAGAATCGTAGATGTCATTGTGTGCAGCCCTAGTTTCATTCTCATTGCTGCATAATAGTGTATGAAGATACTCTGATCTCTTTATTCATTTTTTTCCTCATCCTGAGATGGAAATGTATTGGAAGATTTGGAACACTGAAGTGACATTATATATATATACATATATTGGCAGCAAGGAAAAGGTGTAGAGAGCGAGCGAGCACAAGCAGGGGGAGTGGCAGGCAGGGGGGAAGCAGGCTTCCTGCTGAGCAAGGAGCTGATGCAGGACTCACCCCCAGATGCTGGGATCATGACCTGAGCCAAAGGCATGTGCTTAGCCCACTGAGCCACCCAGGTGTCCCAAGGCAAAACATTTATTCAAGAGGCAGCCAGATAAGGAGATGGGAAGACAGACCTCAAATCCCGCTCCTGACTGATATTTTTAAAACTTCACTCTTGCTGCTGCATAAATAGACCAAAAGGGCAGGGATCATTGTAGACTAATTAAGGAAGCTGTTGGAAGGTCCAGATGAGAGATGGTGGTAGCTTGGACTGAAGTAATAGTGCCAGAAGCCGTAAACAGTGGCCCAGGTCTGGAGTATTTTGATGGTAGATTCCACAAGCTTTCCTAATAGACTGAGTGTTAGTAGGAGGGAGGAGTGAAGGATAACTAACATTTCTGACCCAGAGTCAGCTGACCATATCAGTTGCTGTTTGCAGCCGTGAAGCTGGGAAATCAGGTGCCTGATTTGGGATATTTTAATTTGAAATACCTATTGATCTCCAAATAGAGCATGCAATAGGTAGCCTCATATGGAAACCCAGAGTTGCAGGAAGATGTCCAGGCTGAACACACACACACACACACACACACACACACACACACACAGCATATAGATGGCATTTTTTTTAATGTCACTACACTCAGTGTGATCCCTGAGAAAGGGAGTATAAGTGGAAATCCAGAGTCTGGGTACTCTAATATTAAAGATCAGGATGATGAGGGGGACCCAGGATTGAGAGATGAAGAATGAATCTCCACCAAGATGAGAAAAATCAGAAGAGTGTGGAGTTCTGAAAGCCAAGGATTTATTGTTTTAGATGAAGAGAGTGGCCTTCTGTGTCAATGCAGCTGATGGGTCAGGAAAACGAAGGTTGGTGAGTGCCCGTTAGATACAGTAACACAACATGGAGGTCATTGATAATCTTGGCCAGAGAAGGTGGAATGTGGAGGTGAAAGCCTGATCAGACCGTGTTCAAGAAGGAATGAGAGAAAAGGTTGGAAGACTATAGGGAGTTTTGACACAAAGTGGGGCAGAAAAATGGAGCAGTAGAAGGAGGGGATAAAGAAAGAGGTTTTCTTTATGGTAACAATATGCTTGCACTCTGATAGCAATGATCCAGTAAGAAGGAAGACTGCTGATAAAGGAATAAGGAAGGGAGACCCACTTGGAGCCATGTCCTTGAAACAGAAAGGGGTGGGATCTAGATGGAGGGGTTGACCTCTGATAAAAGCAATGGACCATTATCTATGGCAACAGAAGGGAAGATAGAGTTTTTGGCCACTAATGCTGGTAGGTGGATAGTGATGGTGGGAACTTGTGAAAATTCTCTTCTAATTATTCTCCCGTCCTCCAGTCCTCCTCACTGTTTCTGGGATGACCTCCCTAAAATGCAAATCTGCTTATGTAACTCTCCCACTAAACTATATATATATATATTTACTTGTGTAACAGACTAAGGCTGGAAGGGTTTTATTATTTTAACAGAAAGGTGAATACTTCCACTATTTTTTCCAGTTTCATTAATGGTTTTAGTCTGCTCATATTTTATATTTTACCTTGCATCAATTTTGGCATTTGTGTCTTTTTTTTTTCTTTTTAGCTTCCTTCACCCATTCCTCTCACCCTGTCCCCCATCACCTGCTCTGGCAACCACTTTCTCTGTATCTCTGAGTTTGGCTTTCCTTGTGTTTTTCAATTTCCTTCTGTTTTTAATTTAATTTTCACATATAAGAGAGATCATGCAGTGTTTGTCTTTCTCTGTCAGACTTATTTCACTTAGCATAATGCCATCAATGTTCATCTAGATTGTCACAAATGGCAAGATTTTGTTCTTTTTTTATGGCTGAATAATATTCCATTAAATTTATATACCACATTTTCTTCATTCATCCATTCATCCGTTGACGGGCACCTAGGTTGTTACCATATCTTGGCTATTATAAATAATGCTGCAGTGAATGTGGGGCGTTCTGATATCCTTTTGAGTTAGTGTTTTTATTTTGTTTGGATAAATACTGAAGTGGGATTTCTGGATCATATGGTAGTCCTATTTTTAATTTTTTGAGGAGGCTTCATATTGTTTTCCTTAGTGGCTGCACCAATTTACATTCCACCAACAATGCAAGAGTGTTCCCTTTTCTCTACATCTTCATCAACACTTGTTATTTCTCATTTTTTTGATAATAGCCATTCCAATACTGTGAGATGATATCTCACTGTGGTTTTGATTTGCATTTCCTGATGATTAGTCGTGTTGAGCATCTTCTCATGTGTCTGTAGGCCATCTATATGTCTTCTGTGGAAAAAATGTCTTTTCAGGTCTTCCATACATTTTTTAACCAGGTTGCTTCCTTTTTTTGCAAATGGGTTGTATGAGTTCTTTATCTATCTTGGATACCAGCTCCTTATGAGATACATCATTTGCAAATACCTTCTCCCATTCAGTAGGTTGCCTTTTTGTTTTGTTGATGATTTTCATCCCCGTGCAGAAGCTTTTTATTTTGATGTAGTCCTAATAGTTTATTTTTGCTTTTGTTGTCAGATTCAAAACAATCATTGCCAAAACCTTTATTGAGGAACTTAACCACCTGCGTTTCCTTTTAGAGGTTTTATGGTGTCAGGTCTTGTGTTGAGGTCTTTCATCCATTTTCAATTGATTTTTGTGTGTGGTGAAGACAGTGGTCAAGTTTCATTGTGTTGCATGTGGCTATCCAGTTTACCCAACACTGTTTATCAAAGGGATTGTCCTCTCCCCACTGTATATTTTTGGTTCCTTTGTTGTAAATTAAGTGACCACATATATATGCATGGCTTTATTTATGAGCTCTCTATAATTCTGCTATTGGGGTTTGGGTAGGTTTCATTTAAACTGTTACAAATAGTGCTGCCATGATAGTGTGTAAACATACCACAACCCATTTTGCTGCTAATAAGTGTATTAGTTAGCTAGGGCTGCCGTAACAAAATAGGACAGAGTGGGTGGTTTAAACAATAGCGGTTTGTTTTCTCATAGTTATGGAGCCTACAAGCCCAAGATCAAAGTGTTGGCAGGGTTGTTTTTTTCCTGAGGCCTCTCTTCTTGTCTTGTAGTGGCCATCTTCTGTGTCTTCACAGTCTTTCCACTGTGTGTGTGTGTGTGTGTGTGTGTGTGTGTGTGTGTGTATGCGTGTCCTAATCTGTTCTTAGAAGGACACCAGTCAGATTAGATTAGGACCCCCTTAGGACTTCATTTTTATCTTAGTCACCTTCTTCTTCTTCTTTTCTTCTTAGTCATCTTCTTTGAAGGACAATCACTTTCTGAGGTGCAAGGGCTTAAGACTTCAACACGAATTTTGGGGGGAATACCATTCAGGCCATAAACAGGGGCATTGGGGCTCTTGAAAGTAGTGCTGCCGTAAGTGCATATACAAGCATGTCTTTTTGATGAACATATGTGGACATCCACTGGGTGTGGTCTGGGAGTGGAATTGCTGGCTCACAGAGAATGCATATGGTCAGATTTAGTAAATGCTGCCAAAAGTTTTCTGAAGGATTATACCAATTGATTGTCCCTCATCAATTCCCTTTGACAGTGGGTGCCACTCATGGAAGAAGAGTGCAGGAAATATTCCGAGGACTGTGGAATCTCCCTCCCTGAGAATTTCTCTATAAGTCAGATCTTTGGCCAGGTGATTGCCGCAAGAAAGACCAACTATCCCATGCTTCAGGCAGCTCTTGCGCTCAGAAAGAAAGGTAAGGATCCAATACTGGCCTTCTCTCAATCAACCGCACTAGAACCCTTGGGAGAGGGGTAGGTCAGAAGACATCTAAATGTGTTCCGAGAGCACAGATCTCCTGGACCTTGATGGAAAGCCATTCTTAAAAACATAGCCCTGAAGTAAGTTTTATCAAATGGCAAAAAACAGCACTATCAGACTAGCTGGAAGAAAATGAAAGAATCTTATTTAATAAAATCAAGGCCTTTTAAAGCAGCTGTGATTGTGCCAACCTCCAAATGCCAAAGCACCTGATCTGCGAGCTGGCTGACATGATATCAGGTGGTGTCAGGTGGTCTGGGATATGAGATCATGTTCATCCAGTAGGCGTTTATGTAGAGTCTAGCTCTTCTTCATGGGTATATCCGAAGTCATTCTACCCACTTCTCAGGAGAGTTACCTGGTCGTGGTTAAACCATCCCGTGTCCATGTTTCTCACTTGTGTTTCATGGAGAGGGTCTCAACACTGACTCATCAGTGCCTTATTTCCAGCATCCCCTGCTTCTTGCCCCTCTTGTTTAGGGAGAGAAAGGCGGGGGGATAATGCTATCTTTGCGGACATTCCTCTAGTTTTGAAATGGGAATGCAGTCTCTGACAGCCAGGTCAGGAATTTTGAAAGATAGCGGAGCAGAGTTTTCAGTAACATTGACTTGGAAGGAGCGCTGGAGGAACAGTCCAAAGGCAGAAGTTCTGGGCCTGGCCTGGTTCCGCCTTCACCGTGTGGCTCTGGGAAGCTCATCATTTGTCTGAGCTTCTGTTTGTTCATCTGTAAAAGTGGATGGTAAGATCTGTCCTGCTTACTCCCAAGGTGGCCAGGATCATAAGAGCTGATGAAAAGCACAACCTCTTGCTGAACAGTTGCAAGGAATTAAGGGACGTGGTGTTTCTATCAGTGCTTCTGAAAACCCTTCATATACCCAGTTCGCTTACTCTCCTGTCTCTGTGTCAGAAGGTGCGTGTGGGTAAAGGGGTTCTTGTCCCATATGTCAGTTTAGAAGCCACGCATCAAGAGGTTGGTGCAAAGGAGAACCTGTGTGGCCGCTTCTTCGGTGTTCCCTATGGGGGGTACACTGAGCTTCTCGGCACAAAATTCTGTATCTGATCTCGTCACTGGCGACTTCTCACTCAGGATATACAACCTGCATCCTCACCAACAACTGGCTGGACGACAGCGCTCAGAGGGGCGGCCCAGCCCAGCTGCTGTGTCAGCTGAGGCCACACTTCGACTTCCTGATAGAGTCGTGCAAGATCGGAATGGCCAAGCCCGATCCCCAGATCTACAAGTTCATGCTGGAAACCATGAAGGCCAGCCCCAGTGAGGTACGTGGACATTGCCTTTGAGTGAAAAAGAATGTTCTAGAGATTGCAAATAAGAAGAATGAGGAGGAGTGAGCAGGGGGGACAGCTGGGTCCTCATGGTCTGACTCTAGGTCCAATGGCAGGTTCCCATTCTCCCAGGGCAGGACTTCATGGGCATGTGGCCCCCTGTAAGGCTTTTGTAGATCAAAACAGGTATTGTCAAGACTGCTAGACCAGTTGCCTCATTTTGCCTATAAAGAAACAGACCCTGGGAGATTTTCCCAAGACCCCAAGGCTAGTAAGGGTCACCCTACCAAAGGGTGAGCTGCCTCCTCTCGTCACCCCTAAGTTCTGTCTTCATACTGTTTCTAATTATTTATTCTAAAATTCTGTATTATTTGTATTCTCCACCTCTAATTTTCAAAGAGGCAATTAGAACAAGCTTAAATACCTTTCCCTATTGTTTCTGACCCCCTCTTGTTGGCCCCATCTCATCCACAAGCTGGTGGATGAAACCCTGAACTCCATCATGGGGAAATCCTTACTGCAATCCTTACTAGGCTCAATCCCAGAACCTGTCCTGTCTCCTCTAATACTTTGCTCCTGTTCTTCTCAACCCCTGAATTAAGCCTTGTAACAGTGCTCTGAATTTTAGTATGCCTATAAATAAAGGTCTTCTCATTTCTGGCTTTTGGGTTGGATGAGCTGCTTAGAAGTCTGGGTCTGCCCTAATCCAAGATGATAATGCACTTAGGCTTTCTTCTACGACTTTAAGGATTTCTTTTTTATTTTAAGATTTAAATATTTAGTCCATTCAGAATTTATTTTGGGGGAAGATGTGAAAGAAGCATCTACTGTTTTCCCCCAAACAGTTAAAATAATTATATAATCTTCAAAGTACTGTTTTTTCTCTCTAGTTGGACAACACAAATTATCATTTATATTTGGGTTCAATCCTAGACTGTCTCCTATTTCATTGATATGTCTGTTTCTCTTCTAGTACCCCACTTTTTTACAAATTTTACCTTAATGTAGCTTCATAATTTGTTTTAGTATCTGCCCTTGTTATAGTGCTTTCCAGATTTTTGTGTGTGTGGAGGGTCATACATGTTGGTTTTCTCCATGAATTTTGATGTCACTGATAACTTTATATCCTTCCTTAATTTTCTTACAGTTTCAGAATTTAGGCTGAAAACCACACATGTCTCTTGGAATGTGTACCTCTTTCTATGTGTTTATGGGAATGCTGATGTAATTCAGTATTTTTAAGAGTAAACAGATATATGTGGGAAAAAGTAATTCTTCACCTTGTCGTCATAAAAAAACCACTATTCCTATTTTAATGTGTGCCTTTCTGGTGTGTCCCTCACGGATGAGTTTTGCATTGGATTAGAGCGATGCTAGTGTCCCTGCTCTTTGGATTCAGGTTGTGTTCTTGGATGACGTCGGGGCTAATCTGAAGCCGGCCTCTGACTTGGGAATGGTCACCATCCTCGTCCGTGACACAGACAGAGCCCTAGAAGTACTGGAGAAAGTGACTGGGGTGCAGGTAACTCTCAGGGTTGTGCTGGGCTGGGGTTCTGCCCCTCCTCTGTGTTAAGGGGTGCAGGAGACACAGCAAGTGAGAGGGGGACTGGGAGTTCGATGCTCCTGGTGTGGGATCCCAGCTGCTCACCTTCTGGGTGGGAGGCCGCTCCCCACTAGGCCATCAGCACCGCTGTCCTTGAACTTCTTTCTCTGCAGCCATGAGCAGAGAAACTATGCTCTGAGAGCAACAGTCCGTGCTAGTCAGAGTAGGAGGAACAAAGACCCAAGGCAGGAGCAGAGGCTTTCAAAACTGCCACACTTCACTGTATTTATTTATTTATTTTTTTAAGTTTTTGAATTAAAAAAAAATTTTTTTGGGTTGACTTTTTAGAGTAAATATTGAGAATTTAGCTATTAGGTCTGCCCCAGTGGGGGTAGGGAGCAGTCTTCACCGCTCTGCTGGCTTATACTGCTGGCACTGGGTGGAGTGGTTTACAAGGTTCCTCACAGAGAGGATGGGACACCCTTAATGATACCCCAAGGGGGCTGCCTGGGGATTAGCCCCTTTTATTATTTTGAGTTTGCCTAAGATCTCCATCCCACTGGATCCCACTGAGCCTGGAGTGCCAGTGCCGGTTACACAAGACTTTTGGAGCAGTGCTTGAGGGGGGAGGGCGGGGGGTGTGCAGGGAGACCATTCACCGGGCTGAGCTAGTGGGATGGCCTGGCCATCCCAAACTTCTCTCAAAGGGCACTGTGTATGCTTCCCTGAACTGCCATAAAGTACGCAGATTGGATGGTCAAGACAACAGTCACACCAGGAGGCCAGAAGTCCAAGATTAAGGGGTTGGCAGAGGTGGTCCCTTCCGAGACTTTCTCCTTGGCTTGTAGATGGCCACGTTCTCCCTGGGTCTTCACACGATCTTCCCCAGTGTGTGTCCAAATGTCCTCTTCTTTTACAAAGACACCATCCAGATTGGATTCTTGCCAACAGGCTTGCCCCAATGACCTCTTTTAACTTTAATGATCTCTGTAAAGACCTTATCTCCAAACACAGTCACATTCCGAGGCCCTGGAGGTTTAGACTTCAGTAGATGAATTTGAAGGAGACACAGTTTAGCCCCCCACGATAGGGACAATTGACTTTTCATCTTTTTTTTTTTTTTTTTGAGATCTTATTTATTTGAGAGAGAGCAAGCATGAGTGGGGGGAGGGGCAGACAGAGAGGGAGAAGTAGAATCCCCACTGAGCAGGAAGCCCAATGCAGGGCTGGATCCCAGGACCCTGAGATGATGACCTGAGCTGAAGGCAGATGCTTAACCGACTGAGTCATCCAAGTGCCCTTGACTTTCCATCTTTAACGAATAAATAAAAATGTCTATCTAATGACTTCGTAGCCATAAAGTGTCTTGTCCAAGCTCAATCTGTCCTTCTATAAGCCTGAAGTCTCATGCAGCAGAGAAAACGCCCCAGACATAGAAACCCAGCATCCACCCGCTTGTCCCACTTATTAGTTGTCCCCTCATCATGTGTGAGTCACAAGTAACTGTCCTGTAATTGGGAAAGTAAGCCATGCCTCCCCTGTCTTCTCCAGAGTAGGGTGAAGATAAAGAATGAAAATTACTCTTCTTTATTTTTTTAATTTTTTTAATTAACATATAATGTGTTATTTGTTTCAGGGGTACAGGTCTGTGATTCATTAACCTTACACAATTCACAGCACTCGCCATAGCAATACCCTCCCTAGTGTCCATCACCAGCTACCCCATTCCCCCAACCCCCCTCCCCTCCAGCAACCCTCAGTTTGTTTCCTGAGATTAAGTCTCTTCCCATTTGTCTCCCTCTCTGGTTTCATCTTGTTTCATTTTTCCCTCCCTTCCCCTATGATCCTCTGTCTTGTTTCTCAAATTCCTCTTATCAGTGAGATCGTATGATAACTGTCTTTCTCTCATTGACTTATTTCATTTAGCATGATATCCTCTGGTTCCATCCACGTTGTTGCAAATGGCAAGATATGGCTGCATAGTATTCCATTGTGTACACACACACACACACACACACACACACCTTCAAAAGTTATTCCTTTTTATTTTTTTTAAAGATTTTATTTATTTGACAGAGAGAGAGAGAGATCACAAATAGGCAGAGAGGCAGACAGAGAAAGAGGGAGAAGCAAGATCCCCATCCAGCAGAGAGCCCGATGTGGGACTCGATCCCAGGACCCTGAGATCATGACCTGAGCCAAAGGCAGAGGCTTAACCCTCTGAGCCACCCAGGTGCCCAGTTATACCTTTTTTTTTTCTTTTTTAAATATTTTATTTATTTGACAGAGAGAAACACAGCCAGAGAAGGAACACAAGCAGGGGGAGTGAGAGAGGGAAAAGCAGGCCTCCCGCCGAGCAGGGAACCCGATGTGGGGCTCGATCCCGGGTCTCCGGGATCATGACCTGAGCCGAAGGCAGTCGCTCAACCAACTGAGCCACCCAGGCGCCCCTGGTTATTCCTTTTTAAATGAAGGAGACTTACCTCATCTCTCTTGGAAAAGCTATGCGAGTCAGTCCTGAGCAAGCTTTGTAAACTATAAAAATGGTGGGGGAACTATGAGAGCAGGAAACGCCCTCCCCCTCCCCCCTAGAAAGACTGGGCATCCCCTGGGAAGCCAAGGATACCTCAGCAGAAGGGCCCCGAGGGACTCTGGCCCTTGGTCAGTGTCTCGGCTCATTGCCGTCAGAGGACACCCAGCTGCCCATCCCTCCCACCACACCCTGAATCCTCTCCAGGTACCATGGACGTAGGGGGCTGCCTTCTGATTCCCCCACTGAGAACGTCCAGGCAGACTCTTCCATGTTGAAAATGGGAAGTACATTTCATGGTTTACTTCCCCCACTTTAGAGCTCAGAGCCACTTCTTCCTTAGGCTTCAAGAGGAGCGATCTAGCAGTAGGAGTCACTGATATGTTGCTTCCTGTGAATAAGTTTTCTTCTGTGTGTCAGCATCCTGTCCTTTGTCATTTCTGTCTCAAGACACCTCACATGAATAATGTAAAGAAGCCCCTTAAGGACCCTTGGTTCAGGGATTTTCTTCTTTACCTCGATGTCATATGAGCTGTTATCTGCCCTCCTGGGACTCCAGGTGACACAGCTGGGGCCTGTGAGCAGAAGGCTCACTGGCTGACCACTGCCCCCCTCGCACCCCAAATTCATTCGTGTTAAAGCCTCAGGACCTCAGAACGTGACTGTATTTGGAGATATGGCCTTTAAAAGAGGTGATGAAAATAAAATGAGGTCATTGCAGTGGGCCCTAATCCAGCATAACTGTCTTTATAAGAAGAGGAGGTTAGGACACAGACACAGCAGAAAGACCATGTGAGGACCCAGGGCGGAGGTGCAAAGCCAGAGAGGGCTCAGGAGGAACCAAGCCTGAACCAGCCAAAGTGTTAGATCCCTGGCTTCCAGAACTGAGAGACATTCAGACATCTGTTTCAGTCGCCCAGCCTGTGACTGGAGCTGACGAGCAGACTAAGAGAAAGGATACAATGGCTCCGAGAGTCTAATTTTGGCCAGAGTGAAGGAATGACCCTACAGCAGAGCCATACAATGATGCTCTGACCTTTGCATTCCTGGTGGTGTCCAACATGAGCCTGGGTGACCACTTGAGGAACTGCCATAGGGAAGAATTACAGTCATTGAAGTCGGACATCTCAGCGTTTAGAGCAGGTGGTGTTTATTTCTTGCTGATGTAAAAAAGTTCAGGTGGCGGTGGCAAGGGGCTTTGCTTCAGGCAGGCACTCAAGGACCCGAGTTTGACCGTGGACCCACCACCTTCCCCGTGTTTTCCCAGGTCATACCGGGCTCTCAGCTGGCAGGGGGGAGTGGTAGAGAATGTAGAGAATCTCGTGGGGATTTTAATGGTCAGGCTGACAGGCTCTTATGTCCAGTAGACTCAGTCACGGGCTGCACTGAACTGAAAGGGAGGGGGAGATGAATCCAACTGTGTGTTCGTAGGAGAGGGACAGGGCTGGGCAGTCCCCAGGAGGACTCAGGAGCCCCTGGCACCAGCACTCTGGACTCCTGGAAATTGTCTCTGAGAACTTCTCACAGAAGGAGGCTGCTGCCTCTCTCACTGTCCTCTTTTCATTCCAGCTTCCCCGAGCCACGGCGCCTCTGCCAGTCCTGTGCAGTTTGAGCGACGTGAGCCATGGGTATGTGCCCATAAAGGTATGTGAACACTCCCTCCCAGTCAGCTGAGTCCTACCCGACCAGCCCATCTGCAATGACCTGCAGAGACATTTGTTAAATATCAGGGGTAGCTGATCATCCACTGTTTATAGGGAAATAATATTTCTCCATCTACTCGTTCCTTAAAAGTCAGAAGACAGACATCACTTCTTAGCCATTTGGCTAAGATCAAGTGTAAAAGTCAGAAGACAGGGTCATGCCTTAGGATATGCTAAGCAGTGTACAGGTGTGGTCAGACTCCTGTGGAAAGACAGGTCCCCTGGGGCCTTCGGTAGCCCGGGGTGCTGAAGCATGTATGTGTCTGGCCTGTGTTCTGGGGAGAACTTGTTTTCATCCAACAGGTATTCATCAAGGCCGATCTTGGTGTCCGGCATGGGTCACATATGAGGGAAGCAGTGAGGAACAAGACAGACCCATCCTCAAAGAACCTGTAGCGAGGCTAAAGAGACGGAGTGGTCATTAAAACACCCAGTGGTCAGGGCTACGGCAAGGCCAAGGCCACGTGCAGAGGGGCCCGTCTCCCAACTCCCAGCCCGGAGACAGAACAGGGTGTTAGAATGTCTTCATGGGTTCACCTTGGACTCTTCATTTGTCATTGGTGCCATTTAAATGGGAAGGGACCTAGAGCTCCAGGTCAGCTCATATGCAGAACAAGATGGGACAGTCGCTTGGGGCCAGAGAGAACTAGTGTGAATCCTGGCTTCGGCACTAAGTTTGCAAATTTAGGTACATTTTCTTTTATCGCTCTAATGTCAGTGTACCCGGCTTTATAATGAGGTGCTGCTTCTACAACCCTTTAGTGTTCTCGTATGGATTACACCGGACTCTTGAGCAACATGGGTTTGGACAGCATGGGTCCACTTATCGGAGGATTTTGTGCAGTAGAGTGCTGTAGATGTATTTTCTCTTCCTCAGGATTTTCTTAAGAACCTTTCCTTTTTAGCTCACTTTATAAGTCATAGTATATAATATACATAATGCAAAATAGGTGTTCATTGACTGCCATCAGTAAGGCTGCCAGTGAGCAGGAAGCTAGTAGGGATTCGGTTTGGGGGAGTTAAAAGTTATATGCAGGTTTCAACTGCGTAGGTGGGAGTCAGAGCCCTTTAAGGCCACATTGAACAAGGGTCAGCTGTCATTGAAATACTGCGTGGGGACCACGGGGCATTGCACCTGGCGCCTTCGTGCTCCATAAACTCCAGCTGATGAGGAAGAGCGCCTGGCCTTGTGAGCTGGGCAGGTCTGTAGACCCAGGGGAAGCTCCGCTGCCTGGAGGACATCTCCTCAAGGGTTTATTGAGTATTTGTTGTTTGAGGGGCACAGAGAGAAATACTGAGATGAATGGAGTGCCTTCTAAGACCTCAGGAATTTTATAGTCTAGTGAGATACACATTTCCCGCCCCTGCAGTTAGAACCCAGGATGGGGTCCGCTCTGGGGATGGGCTCCGTGAGAGTGGAGGCTGCGCGGGACAGTGTTCAGCGGCGATGGTGAAGTGGGTGTGAAAGGACGAGTGGGGGCTTCATCGTAAGGGCTCAGGCTACTGTGAGCATCAGCCCAGCCCCTCCTGTAGCCCTGGGGGCTCCTGAAGGGCCAGATGCTTTGTGAGGTCCCTTCAGACCTTGTCTTCAGCATCAACGAGCAGCAAGGAGCTCCCGGCCTGCGGCCTGGCGTCTGGGCTGTGACCTTGTATCTTCAACCCCATGGGCAGGGTTATTCTCATAATCCTCTTGAGGCTTGTAGGTCCAGTCAGTTTCAATACATTTCTCATTTGACCTTGAAGAAGGGTGATCAGAACTGCTTTATCACCTCCTCTGTCTTCACCCCAAATTAAAGTCCTGGAGCAGCGATGTCTGGGGAGTCCTAGCCAAGCCCCACTCCACGGGGTGCTACTCCATCGATCCCCACTGAATACTAATGGCGCCCAAGCTGGGTTAGGTCTTTCTCATTTTCTGGCTTTATAGCAATTTTATTAACATCATTTCAAGGGTGGGAAAATACACGCATTTGCTGAGCTACTCCAAAAGGAGGCAGCCAAAAGGAGCCTCTTAGTTTAGGATCCATTTCGAGCAGGGAAAGGTTAGGATCATTTCACTGGACATGAATACTACAATACTTTTCAATATGAGGAATAGAATTTCAAGTTAGATCCTTTCCTTTGCCATGTACCAGTGAGAAGACAATGGAACATATTCTGATAAGAGGACCGAAGGTCTTGATAGAGTTTGTGAAATGTCAGCCTCATGTTTTCTTGAATAACTTGCTGGGAATCACGAATGGAACTTCTGCTTTGGAACGTGAGCCTGGAATAGTCTGAGATGCAGCTCTGTAGAATTGTTCCAAGTGCATTTCCATACGCAAAGCTCATTTCTCCCATTTATTTCCATTAGAAAGTTGGAGATACATACTTCTGGGGGAAAATAGAGCAGTCGGATTGGATATTGCTTTAGTTCGTGTGCTTAAACCACATGGTAACAATTAGAGGAGGTTAAGTACTAAAACAAACCATCCCAAGCTTCCGGTGGCTCAACATCAAGTTCATTCCCTGCTTGCCAGAGTCCAGTGTAGGGTAGGAGTGGGCTGTCTCCATGCAGTCAGCAAGCAGGCCATCTCCTTTCTGCTGGCTCTACCTTGCCCAGGGCCCAAACTCTTCAGGGTCAGATGGGAAGAGAGGGAAGGCCACGTGTGGGAGGTTTATGTGGACCCAGCATGTAGCACACATTCCTTCCTTCTCATAAGCCATTGACGGGAACTCATGGCCACACCCATTGCAAGGAAGTCGGGGGAGGTCTGGAAAACGCCATGTGCCAAGGAGAGGAGAACACAGACATCAAGCTCTAGCAGTCTCTGACCTGCAGCCCAGAAAGCACTAGAAGTGTAGCAAAGCTTGGAAAAGATTTTGCATTCAAGAAAGAAACAATTTTTAACAAAATAATCCGGATATTCTGCAGGTCAACATGAATACTAGCCCCCTGTACTCCTGTCAAAACTGTCAGTTTTACTGTAGTTTGGCCAGTTGTGTCTTCTTGAACATCTTCTCCTGGCATCGGGACCTTGAGCTGAGAGATGGCGAGGTCCGGCAGTACCCGGAGATGGCCCAGCACTGCGGTGGAAGACGAGCCGGTTCTGTCCAGCCTGGTGCTGTGGCCACTTCCTGTTCCCCTCTCTTTTCTACAGCCCGGGGTGCGTCTGCATTTTGTGGAGCTGGGCTCTGGACCTGCTGTGTGTCTCTGCCATGGATTTCCCGAGAGCTGGTTCTCTTGGCGGTACCAGGTAAAGGAAACTGGGGGACGGTCTGCCCCAGTCAAGGTGAAGGGAGAGGAAGGTCTGGATGGTGTGGCCCAGTGTAGAATGCCATTAAGAAGCTGAAACCTTGGGGCGCCTGGGTGGATCAGTCTGTTAAACATCTGCCTTCAGCACAGGTCATAATCGCGGGGTCCTGGGATCGAGCCCCATGTCGGGCTCCTTGCTCAGTGGCGAGGCTGCTGTCTCCCCCTCTCTTTGCCCTTCCACCCTGCTCATGCTCACTCTCCCTCATGATCTCTGTTGCTTTCTCTCAAGTAAATAAATAAAATCTTAAAAAAAAAAAAAAAAAAAAAGAAGCCGAAACCTTACAGTGGAGCACTGTCTCCAAAAATGACCGTGACACCTAAGAAAGGTTGGAGCAGAGATGGATCCACACCTCAGGGCTGTGCTAGCCCACATGCCATCTTTGCAGGTTAGAAAAAGGCTGATTCTTCAGGACCCTTTATGCCATCTGCTGGGAAGTCTTTGTAATGAATACAGAAATCTGCAAGCTCTTTGCTAGGAAAAGTGCTCTCTTAGATGTAGTATTAGATGCAGTATACAGACTCTACCACTGTCCATGGCAGCCCTATCCTGGTGGGCTCATTCCAACCTCAGGATTCCAGACAGTGCCACATGGCACATTGAGTTGAGCCATTTACAAGACTGTGGATAGAAGGAAGCAAAGAAGGATTGTCTACAAAAGACTGATGAGACCACACTTGAGTGTACCCGAACTGTTTCTTTTCCAGATCCCTGCTCTGGCTCAGGCGGGTTTCCGGGTACTGGCTCTGGACATGAAAGGCTATGGCGAGTCATCTGCTCCTCCTGGTAGGTCAGCTGTCTCACAGCCGCCCTATGCTCGCTATGCCTTCTGACTGCCTGAGCTCTCCAGCTGCGCTGTCTCCCTCTGGTCCCAGGTCAGAGCAGATGGCCCTCAAGGGGCAGGGGTCCCACTTTGCCCTTCCCCACTCCTGTAGTGACCCTTGGCTCCACTTCTGGCTCAGTCTGCTTCCCGTACTCCGAATGAATACAGGAAACCCAATGGCCTGTGCCCTGAGGAAGTCTCTTGCTTTATGTGGGGTATAGGATGTACCATGCAGCCACAGAACTTCTGTCCTGCAGAACTCTGTACCATTAAGCACTAATTCCCTGTTTCCCTTTCTCTAGCCCCTTGGCAACTATCCTTCTGCTCCCTATGAATTTGACTACTCCGGGCACCTCTAAGTGGATCATCCAGTATCTATCCTTTTGTGACTGGCTGATTTCATTTAGCATAATGTCTTCAAGATTCATCTATCTTGTAGCATATATCATAGTTTCCTCCCTTTTTAAGACCGAATAATATTTCATTGTATGGACAGACCACATTCTGTTTATCCACCCATCCACTGATGGACATTTGAGTTCCTCCACCTTCTGGCTGATGTGAATAATGCTGCTGTGAACATGGGTGTGCAGATACCTGCTTCTTGAGTTCCTCCTTTCAATTCTTTGGGGTGTATACCCAGAGTTTCTGGATCATTGTTAGCCATTCTTGGCCCAGTGTCTATGGATCCCAGTTGGTGTCTATCCAAGGATGGGCCCTGGGGGCCTATGAAGCTGAGTACATGTGTGAGTTGATGAGCTCTTTCCTGGGGTGAGGGAGTCTGCTGCTCAGGTGGCCACCAACAAGCCATTCAGCCCGCCATGACTGGGGAGTGTCGCCTTGATTGTTCCCTGACTGTCACAGTACCTGCTCAGAGGCTGCTTCCTACCTCTTCCATGGTGCACAGGCACTTCAAACAAAAAGAGAGCTGCTCGTCCAGACATCCAAGAAAGGCATTGAAGGGTTGTTGGGGTTTTTTTCCAATTTAATTATTAAAATATCTGTTTTCATTCATCTAGACCGTGATCTTCCCTGAATCCCCTAGGAATAACTTAGTAATTAATTTGTCATTCAAACCAGAACACCATTAAAAGTAAAGGAAATACTATGAGTAATAACATACATAAACAGTTCTGGATGAACTGAGACTTATCGTTATACATACTCTAATTATAACTACTTTTTAAGAAAAGAATAATTTACGGGGTGCCTGGGTAGCTCAGTCAGTTGAGCGACTGACTCGTGGTTTTGGCTAAGGTTGTGATCTCAGGGTCGTGAGATCAAGCCCTGTGTCAGGTTCCGTGCTCAGCACAGACTCTACTTGAGATTCTTATTCTTCCTCTCCCTCTGCGCCTCCCCCCACCCCATGCCCGAATTCTCTCTCTCTCCCCCCTAAAATAGTCTTTTAAAAAAAGAATATAATAATTTACATGTTAACTATTGCTGAAGATGATATAAAACATGAATTCTAAAGCCAAGCGTGATGATTTGGAATGCATACATAAAAACTGCAGATCATTTGTGTATAAATTTCATATCATTTGGCAATAGATTTTAAGTAACACATTGTTTTCCCTTAAAATTGTGAAGCTGTTGTCCCACTATTTTCTATCTTCCCTCGTTGCTATTCAAAAATCCCATGCCATTCAGATCCATGAGGCTTTCTATGTGACTGTTTCCCCCCGTTTACCTTTAATGCCTTTAGGATGTTTATCCCCTTGTGTTATAAAATTTATGATATTGTGCCGTGATATCGGTGTCTTTTCATCCACTTCTGGGTATCTTTCAGTTCTTGGAACTTTTCTTGAATTATTTCTTTGATGATGTTTTTTCTTTTATTTTTTTCTTTTTTGCTTCCTGGAATTGCTGTTATTTTAAAAATTTATTGTTCACATTGGGGTGCCTGGGTGGCTCAGTTGGTTGGGTGACTGTCTTCGGCTCAGGTCATGATCCTGGAGTCCCAGGATCAAGCCCCACATCGGGCTCCCTGCTCGGCGGGAGGCCTGCTTCTCCCTCTCTCACTCCCCCTGCTTGTGTTCCCTCTCTAGCTGTGTTTCTCTCTGTCAAATAAATAAAATCTTGAAAAAAATGTATTGTTCATACTGCCCAAAATGATCTACAGATTCAGTGCAATCCCTATCAAAAATTCAATGGCTTTTTTTTTACAGAAATAGGAAAAACAATTCTATAATTAATATGGACACACAAAAGACCCCAAATAGTCAAATCAATCTTTAGAAAGAACAAAGCTAGAAGGACTCACACTTCCTGATTTCAAAATATATTACAAAGCTCCAGCAGTCAAAACAATGTGGTATTGGTATAAAGACAGGCATGTAGCCAGTAGAACAGAATAGAGAGCCCAGAAACAAATCCACACATGTTTGGTCAGCTGATCTTTAACATAGGTGCCTAGAACATACACTAGGGAAAGGACAGTCTCTTCAATAAATGACGCTAGGGAAATTGGATATCCACATGCACAAGGATAAAATCAGACTCTTACCTTTCACTATTACCAAAAATCAACTAAAAATAGATTAAAGACTTAAATGTAAAACCTGAAACTAAAACTTTCAGAAGAAAACATAGATGAAAATCTTCATGACATTGATTTTGGCGATGATTTCATGAACATGATACCAAAAGCACAGGCAACAAAAATAAATAAGTAGACTACATCAATCTAAAGATTTAATAAGATACCTATTTTGGGGCAAAGGGCCCCTTTTAATTTTGGTAATTTTCAGTCATGTGAATTAACTGTATTTCTTTTATTTTTAATTACAGAAATAGAAGAATATTCCATGGAAGTGTTATGTCAGGTAAGAAAGATCTTTGGGTAACATTGGTGACATTTCGTCCATCCTGGTGTTTTTAAGACAGAAGTGTGGATATTCACTTACAATCATAAGAAAGCATTTCCCAGCCTTTGGGTATAAAAAAAAATTTTTTTTTTTAAAGATTGTATTTATTTGACAGAGAGAAACACAGCCAGAGAGGGAACACAAGCCGGGGGGCGGGGGGGAGAGAGGGAGAAGCAGGCTTCCTGATGAGCAGAGAGCCCGATATGGGACTCGATCCCGGGTCTCCAGGATCATGACCTGAGCCGAAGGCAATCGCTTACCCAACTGAGCCACCCAGGCGCCCCGGGTATAAAAAAATCTTACTGAAAGTTAAGGTGGTATTTCAAAATGATAGCCAACATTTGCTGTCTATCAATTACTGTTGTAAGCCATTTGATGGAAGAGGAAACTGAGTCATGAGGAGGTAAAGTAAGTGCCTGAGGTCAACACTAGTAGAGCCAGGTCTGAACCCTGAAATGGCTCCCACATGCCTCCTTGTGGCTACTCCACCATCTTGCCTTTCCATCCTGAGAGTCGCAAAAATAACGTTATTTTGGTGGAGATGTTGTTGGCCAGAGCTGGGGGTGGGTGTGCGACTTGGCAGCCGTGATGGCGCTCCCGTTCTCAGTGAAGCATGAACACCATCCAGGAGGGGCCGAGGCTGAGTGGGGAGACAGGGAGGGCCTCCATCAGCCCAAGGGCCGAGGGGAAGGAGCAGCGTCCTGATTGGCCGTAGAACTGGCAATGCTGGGGACACCTGGGTGGCTCAGTCGGTGGGGCATCTGCCTCGGCTGCTCTCATGACCCCAGGGTCCTGGGATCAAGCCCCACATCAGGCTCCCTTTTCAGTGGGAGCCTGCTTCTCCCTTTCCCTCTGTCCCTCTCCTGCTTGTGCTCTCTCTCTCTCTCTTTTTCTCAATTAAATAAATTTTTTAAAAGTATAAAAAAAGCCCTGCTAATTATGCTAAATTTCCAAAAAGTCTCCGTGGAGGAGTCACAGCTCTGTTCGGACTACCCCCCATCCAGGCCCATGTGCCAGCTTTGGCGCCTCATAAGAGGAGCCTTGATAAAACCCGACTTTCCAGTGAGAGTTGTCCCTCCTTCCTCAGTTGCCAAGTCTTGACTTCCTCCATTCTGCCACTTCTGATCTTGCTCATATCTTCCCTGAAATCCTGCCAAGATCTCACCAGCGGCCCTCTAGGGGGGACCTCTCCCCATCCACCTAACGTCCCTTCACTGGACCCCTGCTTGTTTCTATTAGAATCGGTTCTTAAAATGGGTAAATCAGGTCACTTCAGGTGTCTTGACATAACTGCCCTCCTGCAGAAGGTCCTTATACTAATACAGCCAAGATAAAAGTGTGATGCTCGAGTCCTCCAGCTCCACCCTTTGAAGTGATTAGTATGTCCATACTAGGTATTCACCCAAAAGAATTTAAAAAATAGGTCCACCAAAAAACATGAATGTTGATCATTCACAAAAGCCAAAAAGTGCAAACTGCCTCAATGTTCATCAGCTGATGAATGGGTATAAAACGTGGCATATCCATACAATGGAATATTATTTGTCATAAACAGGCGTGAAATCATGATGCATGCTTCACCATGAATGAACCTTGCAAACCTTATGCTAAGATAAGCCATTCACAACAGGCCACCCATTGTATAATTGCTTTGATACCAAGTTTCCAGAAGAGGTCAAACCATGGAGACAGAAATGAAATTAGTGGTTGCCAAGGGCTAGGGGGAATGGGGAACGGGAGTCCCTGTTAATGGGTATAGGGTTTCTTTTTGGCATGATGAAATGTTTGCTAACTACATAGCAGTGATGACCTCATAGCTCTGACCACAGTAAAATCTGGTGAATTATACATTTTTCAAAGGTGAATTTTAGGGCACCTGGGTGGCTCAGTCATTGAGCGTCTGCCTTCAGCTCAGGTCATGATCCTGGAGTCCCGGGATCGAGTCCCACATCGGGCTCCCCGCTCTGTGGGGAGCCTGCTTCTCCCTCTCTCACTCCCTCTGCTTGTGTTCCCTCTCTGGCTATGTTTCTCTCTGTCAAATAAATAACATTCTAAAAAAAAAAAGTGAATTTTATGGTATGTGAATCATATATCAATAGAGCTATCATTTGAAAAATTAGCACAGTATTTTTAATTTAAAATTTTATTTAAAATACCCTTTAAAAATCTTTTTTTTTAAGAAAAATAACATGTAGGGCACCTGGGTGGCTCAGTGGGTTAATGCCTCTGCTTTCAGCTCAGGTCATGATCTCAGGGTCCTGGGATCAA
>PITA01020038.1:0-35948 GCA_004023965.1 Spilogale gracilis | reverse complement strand
TCCTCCTTGTCCCTCTGCCCCACCCCACCTGCACTCTTTCACTCTTGCTCTCTTCTCTAAATTAATAGAATCTTAAAAAAAAGAAGGGGGAAGGAAGGAAGGGTGTTTTCCACTTAAGGTGGCAAAATGGCACCAGATTGTGGAGCAGATCCTCTATCCAGATTCCCACTGGGAGAAAGGAAGAGATCACTTCACCACTCTTGAGGCTCAATGATCCCATCTGCAGTGAGACAACTGGCTTTACTCTTTTTTATTTTTTTGTTTTAAGATTTTATTTATTTGACAGAGAGAAACACAGCCAGAGAGGGAACACAAGCAGGGGGACTGAGAGAGGGAGAAGCAGGCCTCCTGCCGAGCAGGGAGCCCGATGTGGGACTCGATCCAAGGACTCCAGGATCATGACCTGAGTGAAGGCAGTCACTTAACCAACTGAGCCACTCAGGCGCCCCACAACTGGCTTTACCCTTTGAAGCTGTCTTTATGCGCAGATGTGGTAATCATGTGCACATTCCTGGCACCGTTCTGCCCTTTCAGGCTGTGTCTGACTACCTTCCATTTCAACCAAACTCACATTTACACCTGTACGTTTTATGCTTGAAAATCCAGGCAGGTTAATGTCTAGTTAGTCTCAGACTGCAGTGTGGTCTATTAGCTTTTGAGTCCATATTCCATTAAACCACTCACTCAGGAGTTAGGGACCGGGAAGGTGTTCATTTCCTTCTGCCTCTCCCAAGAAAAGGATCTTTACTTACCCATGCGAGGACATCCCCCCTCCTACAATATGTGCAATAATTTAATAGTGAAAAAATTTTCCTTGTAAATCATTATAGCAGTAACTATAGACAAGGGAAAAACAGTTTCCAGCATTAAACTTTCATTTCAATATGTTCAAGAGCCCTCCAACATTCAGAGCAATTAAAACTTGAAAATGATTTGCTTGGACAATCATGACCACTACATAATTAAAGTATTTATTTAAAATCCAAAATGAGTAATTGGTAGAGATTGATAATTGAATAATTAATTTGACAAATGTTGTCCTCTTCGTTTCTTAAGTCCCACTAACTTTCTGAGTTATTCTAACTACATACTCAGTATATTCCTTGCAGAAACTTTCTTTAACTGATCTCCTGAGCTCTAATGACCTGCATGACATTTTTATTCCACTTATATGTTCTCAGGGAGCCTTTCCACAGATAAGCTTGCACGTGAGCATAATTAGGTAGACAGTTGGACTTGTCATCTTCTGAAGATCTGAACTAATGATATCCCATATTTCTTTGACTACAGGAGCCTAACTGTGCTCTTGTCCTAGCACACGTCTCCCCATCTCTATGCTGGATGCCATGGCTCATTCCTTCTCCTACATGATTTCTGCCATCCCTCCCCCAACTCCTTTGTCCATGACATCTTCTGTTACCACCTCGATTACAGCATGCCATCTTCCCTAGATCAGGATATTTTCTCTGCTTCTAAATTCAGGAAACTGAGTACAACTTAAATACACCAAACAGAAAACCTTAAATTGGGTTGTTGGTTAGAATCCCCAGCAAGATTTACTTCAAAGAAGTTACCTAATGCCATGTGCTTGTGCCTTCATGACGATTACTCTGACTTCCCAAGTGCCTCAGCATGTGACACCTGCCATTCTCCCGAGGTTAGAGTTTTGTTTGGGTCTTAATTTTATTGACCTAGGAACTGACATGTAAATCCCCAAACTCTTTTCACCTTTTCTCCCAATAGAGTGATAGGCCAAGAACAGATCTGATGGCCTGCCAGATGGTCCTCAACTCTTGGGGTGAAAATGTACATTAAAACATTCCCATGGCATCAGTATAATTTGCATTTGCGCAATCTCATTATCTTTTAATGTCCTGTACTTTTAATGTCCCACTACTTGGCCTCTCAGAATACCCATCCGTCGGTAATGCATGCCAACTTCCCTGCCTTCAAACTATGCTTTTATAACACATTTCCATATTACACTTTCAAAATATATATATTTAAACTGCCTCAGTCTGTAAGAGAAATGAAATGTTGAATTTCTTTTCCTGTTAGTCCTGTATTAGAAAGGGTACTGGGAAAATGACAGCCCACCGTTCCAGACAACTTTAGGATGTCTTCCATTACAAAAACCTTTGGTCTGGATGAATTCAAGTAGGAGTTTTAATGTCATTATAGGATGTTCAATCTCTTATTTCAGTATGGCTCTCATTTTTAAAAAGGTTGGTGGTTTTGTCCAAAAACACGTGAGAAAAAATTCTCCAAATTTCATGAGAAAAACCAGAACAGGAAGGTGATGCTAATTCTTAGTTTTATTAATAATGTCCATTTTACTAACAAAGGTGTGGTTTATGAGGGTTTCCCCACAACTCTAAGTAAAAGAATCTAGGAAACGCAGATACAGAACACAGTATGAAACTATGTACCAGAACACAGTACCAAACATATAATATTATAGGAAAAATAACACGTTACCTCAAAGGATACTGTTATTTATTTTCCTGAAATAAGGATTGTGTGAGAACTTCAGCCATATTATGTATGATAAACTTAGGAAAGTTGTTACTGAGGTTTAGGTGGCATTCTGCTGGCCTAGATCTTATTTGAATTTATATTTTTAGTAATCTCATCATACAGTATTGTAGAGAATAAATTCTGAAATTCACAAGAGGTTACTTCCATGTTATGATTCTACATTTGAGGAAAGTATTTCGGTTAGTAAGCATCCCATTGATTTTTACCAAGGCATACAATTAGATACTATATATCAGAAAATATTCTTAAAACTGAAGAACTGAGTCTAGGAGGTAAATGTACATTATTTTATCCAGAATTAGAAAAGCATTGGAATTTGCAATAAAAAGGGCTTATATATCAATGTGTTCAATACAAATAAAGCATAGACATGCTATTTTAACAGAAAATTTTTTAAAATTGTGCTTTATTTTAAATAAGACAGATATAGTAACCATACAATGTCCTCTACTTTTATATATAAACAAGAGCCATGAATAAGATTACTTAAAATACAGAACATATAAGTTTTCAAGGGCACTGGAGTATTTCAGCGCTATCTGGGATTAGCTTTTTGAGAAGGCATTGTATAGTCCCTAAGGGTCTCATACCTCACTAAATTCAAAGTCCTAATGTTCTCATTTCAATTTTGTCAGACATAATAATAGACCCTAAGCTGGGAATATGCTGTTTAGAGCCATGTATAAATATAAAAGCATACCAATGTGCTATAAATTATAGATGTGTTTTATAGGCAGAAACTGTTTTCACCTTTAATATAGAACATAATTGAAAGGCAGTATTTATATATGGTAATCCAAAGAGGAGGAAGAAGAACTTACTTTCTGGAAAGGTACAGAAATTGTTTCCTAACCAAAGGTCAAATATGATTCTCCGTCTTGGGCTGGGCAATCAATACCTACATTACCCCTTTGCCTGTGAAAAAGCAGTTGTGTGTCTGGGTCATTGTAGGTATTTTTCTCCCATTCCTCCATCTTAGTTGGCAGATTTTCAGGAAAGTAAAATCAATAAATGGGGTGGGTTTTCAACTTTTTTTTATTATCAACAAATCCCCTTATTATTATTTTCTCTCACTCAGCTTCGTGTGTATGTATGTGTGTGTGTGTGTGTGTGTGTGTGTGTGTGTGTGTGTTGTGTATTCTCTCTATGTATATAAATAAAATGTTTGGTAAGAGTTCCTGCCTAGCAACATCTAAAAGAAATAATAACATGCTATTATGGATTGGGTTTGACCTTTGGGGTGTACTAGAATTGCACTTGACTTCTAACTTGGCCCTTTGACACCTTAGTAAGTTCTAGCAAGTTAATTAACCTACTGGATTTTCAGCTCTATCCATTGTTGCCGTTCACCTCTACAATATAGTTAATGGTGGTCCCAGAGCTAGAAACAAGACTGCTGTTATTGTTAACTGCAAAGTTCTCTTATTTGTTTTTCCTCTTTTAAATTCCTACCCTTCTGCAAAAACTGAAATTCCAACAGCGGTATTTCTAGTGTTAATGATTTTTTCCAGAAACAGCAGAGACATTGCACCTCTTATTCATCTCTGATGATCTTATTGTAAGAAGTTTATTCCAGTTGTTTATAAAATATTGTTATGAATATTTCAAATCAATTTATTTTTATAAAAGTATTTGTAGTGGTGCATGAATTCCTATCACTACATAATGTTCACTCACAGGGCTGGGCAAGACATGCATGGTCCTTCCATTGGTGAACTCCAACTGGGGATTCATGGGGATTCTTAGAACAAATGTCATTGTCCTTTTTGGATTTGGAAGCAGTATCTAACATCTCCTCTGACTTGGGATGAGTTTCTGTTTATTCTTCTACTTCCTGAGCCTCTCGGTGCTCATTAGTGTTCAACTCTGGCACAATTTTTTCTTTTCCTTTTCTTCAGAGTGAGAAGGGGGTTTGTCAGAGTCTCCTTACGCTTACCTTCTGTGGAAAACACGTATCTCAGGAAACCAAGGAAGGAGGCTCAAGTGAACACATTGGTCATTAGTCTAGAACATCTAATTTATAAGCATTTTCTTATTGCTTTCTTTATTATATAATAATGCTTGTTCAGTGAAGAATACTTGGAAATTATAATAAAGTTCAAATGAAGATACTATACATATCTCTATTTCCAAAGTGTTATTTATTAATGTGTTGAGTTTTTTTATTTCATGCTTTCTCTTTTCTAATGTTTAGGTGTATACTTTTTAGGAAATGAAAGGTTATTAAAATTATTTGTTACTATTTTTATCGGAAAATTTTCATGGCCTACTTACCACATCAACAAACAGATCTTCGATAGTGAATAATAGTCAAATGGAGTGGTGGTATTTTATTATATGAATGTGTATAACGAAATGTATAATTCAATGAATATTTTCAGAGGGCAGATGGCTTTTCCCCTAAGATAACAAAAAAGGTAATGAATAATTGGTATTTAAAAATAATAAAAATATTTATAATAAGAACCAAAAATTACAAACTACAATGTACAGGATCTATTTGTGGAAAAATAGAATAACTCTGACAGAAGAAATAAAAGAAAATCTAAATAAATGAAAAGGTACTCAATGCTCATAGATTAGAAGGCTCAGCATTATTTAGACTTCAATCCCTTCCAATTTGATCTATTTATTGAATGTAACCTCAGTTAAAATACCAAACTGTTTTGCAGTTATCAACAAATCTAAACTTTATTTACAAAAGCAAAAGACCTAGAATATCCAACACAATACTGAAGAAGTAAGACGAAGTTGGAGGCTTGACACTACCCTATTTCAAGACTTGCTGTAAAGCTATAGTAATCTTGTTTTCTCAAGCCATTCTCCAATAAAGGGAACCAGGGCTCCTTGGAGAAATGGTTGATCCATGCCTAGGATAAGAAATACAAAATATGGTTCTGGAGTATCTTGCAGGGTGCCTCTAAACTGTAAAGGTTAGCAAAAATGAGAAAATCTGGGATACTGTTACAGTCAAGGAGAGCCCAGAAGTAATGACTAAATGTAATGCGGTATTCTGAATGGATTCTGTAAGAGAAAAGAACTTTAGGGAAAAACTAAGGACATCAGAATGAAAAATAGATTTTAGTCAATTAGTTATTAATAATGTATCAACATTTGTTTCTTCATCCAAAACCAAATATACCATACTAATGTAAGGTATTGATAATAGGGGGGGAATAGATATGAGGTATACTGGGACTTTGCTCTCTTCATCCTCTTAAAGATACTAATCCCATCTTGAGGACTCCATCCTTATGACCTCATCTAAGCCTAATTACCTCCCAAGGGCCCCACCTCTAAATACCATCACATTGTGGAGCAACCTGTTCTTGCCTTCATAGAATCTATCAGAATTTGTAATTAGGTTGCTCATTTGTTTAGTCGTTACATCTACCTCTCAAACAAGAAAGAACTTGTTTGCCTCATTTACAAGATATTCCCAGCTCTTTTTAAAGTGTGTGTCATGTGAGGACAGGCACCCCATAAATATCTCCTGAGTAGAGGAATAGTATTTCTCATGGTATTGTACCATAAGAAGGAAGTTCTGCATATTTTTATCTATTTGTGGCCCATTAAAAAGATCCATCCTATATTAGATGTTGTGTCTTGATTGACTAATTTCTACATCTTTCCTGGATGTTCTCTCTTTTTAAATGAATGTCAAAATGTAATTACTTGAAATATTCATTCAATACTCCTATTTTCTATTTTTTAAGTAAAAAGCCTTCTTTGTAATATTTGATTATTTGTAATTTTAATTCAAGTATCTCATTTGTCATTTAATTAATGATATCTATACTTTCTCTCTTAACATGATTTATTGGTCCTTATTCTACAGAATACCTCCTAATAAACATTTTATCCAAAAGAGATTTCTTCTTTACCCTCAAAATTTTAAAAACATTCTTTCCTGTATTTCAAAAAAAAAAAATCCAAATCATTTTCTAAAAGCATAATTTATCAACAGACTTCTTTGCAGTGGAATACAAAGTTCTACTCACACCTATACTGTTTTCAAGAAATAAAATGAACTCTTTATAAAATGTGATGAGAAAATGAAATATGCTTATATGTATGTTGGATGTGTATTTTGTACGGTGTATGTGTATATTTACAAAGAAAATTTATGTATATTTTGTATCAATATATATCTCTATGTCTAGCTACTCTACATTGTAAATAATGATATTGGAAATAGAACATGACATTTTATCTATTTACTTATCTGTAGAGCCTTGTAGGTTTTTCAGTGTAGAATAAAGTATTACTTACTTTACAAAGGTGTAAGATAAATGTCTCTTCAACAAAGATATGATTAAAATTGGATCTAGTTTTGTTTTACTATGTATATTTGTGACTATATTATTTTAATATAGTTTGCCAGAAATTTAGAAACTCTTGTCTCATGTTACCTAAACCAAATATTTCTTAAGTGTGTAAAACTTAGTGAGGCAGGGCCAACACTACATAATGAGGAGTTATAAAATTGAGGCTAAAATTATATTACCAGTACTGCCACAAATTTGAAAGCCATATGCTCATGAAAACTGAAAAAAAAAGAAAGCTGTAATAGAATCAGTAAGGTTCAAATATTGCTTTAAGAAAGAAGTAAATAATGAAAATAACAACAGAAATAGCACAAAGCCTTAGCAACAAATACCATTTCTAAGGTGCTTTTTAGATAACAGGACTTTACCACTCTATATATGTCATTATACTATGTAATTCTTACAACAAAACTAAGATTTATAGTATCACCATATTATTTTATATAAAATAAAAATGAGTCTTAGAGTTAATAAAAATGCCCGAGATAGTAATGCCATAGGTGGTAATATTTAAGTCCAAGTAATGTGATTCTAGTGCCATGAAAGCTTTGCACAAGATATTTTTCATTAAACATTTTTACTGATGTATGTGATATACACACAAAACATAAACACATACAAAGTCAACAAACTCCTAAAACAACCAAAAATAAAGTGGAAAGTTACCAGTACCCCAGGAAGTGTCTTCAGTCCTCTTCTAAATTACTCTCCTTTCTCTCAAAACATAACCACTATCCTGACTACAAACAAAATAACTTAGTTTTGACTTTATATATTGACTTGCACAGTATTTATTTCTTTCCAGTTGACTTCTTTCATCCTTTCCCCATTTTAAAAAATATTTTATTTATTTATTTATTTGTTTGTTTATTTATTTATTTATTTGACGAGAGAGAGAGAGAGAGAGATCACAGTAGGCAGAGAGGAGGAAGCAGGCCCCCCACTGATATGGGCCTTGATCCCAGGACTCTGAGATCATGACCTGAGCCGAAGGCAGAGGTTTTAACCCACTGAGTCACCAAGGCGCCCTCTTTTCCCCATTTTTATGTGTATCAGTAGTTTGCTCATTTCCATTGCTGTGTCCCAGTCCTCCACCATGCCACTATCCCACAGTTTATTCATTCCATTCACTATGGATGGACATTAGTTGGGGATATTATCATTAGTACTGCTGTCAGCATTCTGTAAAATGCTTTTGGACCACATATATATGCATTTGGGGAGGGGTATTTACCCATGAATGGAACTGATGAATAAGTCATATGTATATATTCAATATGACAGATCATGCCAAATAAATTTCTAAGAGTCGAGGTTTACATTACCAACAGTAGTGTTTCACCTGCATCCTCACAAGCACAGATACTGTGAGGCTACTTAATCTTAGAAAATTTGGCAGATAACTAGTGTTATCTTATTGTGGTTTTAATTTGTATTTCCTTGTTGGCTAATGAGATTGAACATCTTCCCATATATTTATTGGCAATTTTCATATTTTTTCTTTCTGTGACATGTCTGCACTAGTCTTTAATTTTACTTGGGCTCTTCTTTTTAACAATTTTTAAAGTTCTCTATATATTCTGAATCTGAATTTTTGTATGCTATAAATATTACAAAACTAAGTTCACTAGTCTAACTTTTCTTTTGCTCTTTTAAAGTGATGTTTTGATGAACAGAAATCTATAATTTTAACAGTGTTTATGGTTAGTGCTTTTTGAGTCTTTTTATTTTTAAAACATACTTTATTTTTTAGAGCAGTTTTGGGTTCACAGCAAAATTGAATGGAAAGTACAGAGAGTTCCCATATACCCTTTATCTCCACAGACACACACACCCACACACACACACCCCTCCCTAACCATCAACATCCTGCATCAGAATGTCACAAATGTTATAGTCAAAGACCTTACACTGACACATCACTGTTACCCAAAATCCTGATTCCTTTATGACATTCTTGAAAAGGTAAAACTAGGGAGACAGTAAAAAGACCGACCCGAGGGTAAGGGAGAAAAGAAGGATAACTGGTGGAGCACAGAGGATTTTTAGGGCAGTGGTTTTGGGGTCTTGTTTGAATGTTTGGAAAAAAATGTCTAATCAGTTTCTTTACCTGTTTTTTAATTGAATATTCTTCACTATCGTGTTGTATGGTTTCTTTATCTATTTCAGATATTGACCTCTTGTTAGGTATACATACATTGGTGCAAACACAATGGAAAATAGTACCTTAACTCTATTTTCTCATAAAATAAAACGTAGAACGCCTATATGATATAGCAATCCCATACTTAAAGAAAATGAAATCAGAATCTCAAAAATACATATGCACCCCCATGTTCATTGCCTCATTATTCACAATATCCAAGGTATGGAAACAACTTGTCTCCATCAACAAATGAATGGATAAACAAGATATGTATATGGTGTTTACAAACTGAATGGACCTTGAAGGACATTACATCAAGTGAAGTATCAAACAGAGAAAGACAAATACTGCAGGGACCCACTTATATGTGGAATCTTAAAAGGCTGAATTCATATATACCCAGTGGAATGGTGGATATCAGGGCAGGGAAATAAGAAAAATGGGAAGATGTTGGTTAAAGGTATAAACTTCCAGTTGTAAGATTGAATACATTTTTGGGAACTGTGTATAGAACAGTGATTATAGTTACATAGTGTGCCATATACTTAAAAGTTGCTAAGAGTGTAGATCTTAAATGTTCTCACCAAAACAAAACAAAAAATGAAATGGCAATTATGTTGAGGTGATTGATATGTTAGCTGACACTATAGTGGTAACCATGTTACAATATGTACGTGTATCATATCAACATGTTGTACACTTTAAATGTACATAATTTATATGTTAATTTTGTCTCAATGAATCTAGAAAAGAAACAAAACAAAACAAAAAAGGCTTTTATTACATTGGTGAGTACTTCCAGTATAAAAATGAATAGACATGCAACAGTAGACATCAATTTAACCTCAGGATTTGGGATCTTATAAAAATGATTTTGTATATTTCTGAGATAGTTATATATTTCTTGTTAAATATTCCTCTAACAAAATAAATTACTTTGACTCATCATTTTTTAAATATAAAAGTAACTCCAAATTCATGGCATAAATCCAAATTGGCAATCATACATTTTTAAATGTTGATTTAAATATTGTGGTAATTTAAACTAAAAATGCGAATCACCCATAATATGGTCTCACATTTGTGAACACATCTGTATGCTTATTTATCTTTACGTTGTATTTAGAGAAATTTTTGGAATCACATTTGTGGACTATTAGAAATGCTTAATTCTTCAAGGTTAAGTGTTTACTGAGTGTTTGATTTTAACTTTAATTATTGTTTTCAATTGCTTGGTTTTCTTTAAAGCAATGATATATTTGTAATAAAATAAAAATCACATTAATCAAAATAAAATTTTTGTTTTCAGCTCAGGGCATAACTTGAACTGGTGAATTCTACTCTGAGCTCTAACCAAGCTCCGTATTCTTTCCTGAAGCTCTCTGGACATACATTTACTGTCTTATGCACGGCAATATTTTGACTTTATTTTGTGCGTGCTCTCTCCCTTACAATGGTGAGACTCTAAATAAAGAAATAGGACAATATTTCAAAGGAGAAAACTTTGGAGATTTTCATAGTCCCTGATAGTTTGATTCAATACATTAATTGAAATGATACAAAACTTAAAAAGAGAGGCCAACAATAGCAAATGTGGACAGATGAAAGTCAACTGGGAAACTATGAAAAATCCCAATGTTCAGGCTACACCTTAGGCTGATTAATCCAAATTCTGGAGGAAGAAACAAGACAGCCATATCTTTAAAGCTCTCAAAAGTCCAAAGTGAAGTCAAGGATGAGACACTGAAATGGACAAAAATTCTACTGAAATATTGAAATATTTGATATAACTTTTTAACCTAGTGTGGCATCATCTTCCAGTAGCTTCTAATGAACCTTTAAAAAGTGATAGATTTTGTTCTATGAATCATCTTTTTCTTCTTCTCCTAAACACAAAACAAATTAAACACAAATAATATTTTAATATAAAATTTTACATATCATTTGTGCTCCCGGGAAAAAAGAGAACATTGTTAAGTGCAAAATATAATAGACTTAAGTGGAAGGACAAAGGATACAAGGTGTCAAAATGTATAATCATGTCTGAGGAAGTTTGATTGAATTTTGTCTAGAACAATTCCTTGCTAATGCCTAAGGGCTATCAGAATTCAAGAAATAAATTCATTCTAACTAAAATGTATATAAGTCTCAGTAAATACCTTAATGCTACTTTAAAAATTTACCTTAAGGATATTCAGAGGGAATAGAAAAAACAACAATAGTAACAGGTATTTAGTGAAGATTTATTTTCTATCAGGGAGTATGCTGAAGGCTTATACACATTTTAATTCAATTCTCACAAAACCTTTTGAAGCAGTTATTATAATCTAGTTTTATAGACAATCAAACTGAAGTTCAGAGTTTAGGCAATTTTCCTAGTATAAGACAACTTATAACTGGCATAAAAAGAGTTGAACGTTCATCTGTGTCCAGAACTTATCTGCAATCAGTTCTTTTCCTTCCATCTCAAGTCACTTATGATGGTGAATCATAATGCAAATGAATGCATTGTTCATCTATTTTAATAAACCGTTTTAGTGAGAAAGAAACACTTTCCTTCTATGGTGAGCCCTAGCAATGAACCAAACTAAATTTGGAGACAAACCCTAAGAGACTCTTAATCTCAGGAAACAAACTGAAGGTACCTGGTGGGTAGGGAAGGAGGGATAGGGTTGCTGGGTCATGGTGGAAAATTTTTTTTAAATAAAAAAATAGGGGTGCCTGGGTGGCTTAGAGGGTTGAGCCTCTGCCTTTGGTTCGGGTCATGATCTCAGGGTTCTGTGATCAGTCCCGCATCAGTTTCTCTGCTCAGCAGGGAGCCTGCTTCCCCCTCTTTCTCTGCCTACCTCTCTGCCTATTTGTGATCACTCTCTCTTTAAATAAATAAATAGGATTTTGATGGATTCCTGCCTCACGTTGAGGTCTTTCATCCATTTCGAGTTTGCCTTTGTGTGTGAGAATGGTCTAGCTTCATTCTTCCATACGTAGCTGTCCAATTTTCCCAGCACCCTTTATTGAAGAGACTGTCTTTTTCCCATTGGATATTTTTTCCTGCTTTGTCAAAGATGATTTGCCCATAGATTTGTGGGTCCATATCTGGACTCTCTACTCTGTTCCATTGGTCTATTTGTCTGTTTTTGTGCCAGTACCATGCTGTCTTGGTGATCACAGCTTTGTAATAAAGCCTGAAATTGGGTAACATGATGCCCCCAGGTTTATTTTTCTTCTTCAACAATTCCTTAGTGATTCAGGGTCTTTGGTTCCATATAAATTTTAGGATCGTTTGTTCCAGCGCTTTGAAAAATGTTGGTGGAATTTTGATCAGAATGACATTGAAAGTATAGATTGCCCTGGACAGTATAGACATTTTAACAGTGTTTATTCTTCCAATCCATGAGCATGGAATGCTCTTCCATATTTTTGTGTCTTCTTCAATTTCTTTCACGAGTGTTCTATAGTTCCTTGAGTACGATCCTTAACTCCTTTGGTTAGGTTTATAGTACAGATCCTTAACTTCTTTGGTTTGGTTTATTCTTAAGTATCTTATAAAATATTTTAAAAAATTAAAAAATTAAAAAAGAAAAAAAGAATAAAGCAACAACAAAAATTTGGATCAGAAGGTTGCCAGGTAAGCATGAAACCATTAGGAATATTATAGAAAAAAGAATAATTTTTTTTCAATTATTGATTATAAAATAGATTCTCTTTTTAGCAGGTTATAGAACTTAAATAGTGTGTGCAAATTAAATAGTGAAAAATTTTCCATAAGACTTATTGAGAAAAGAATCATCTCTTCCCATCCTACTCCCCTCAATTCCCTTTGGCTACACAGAGGTATGCCTCAAGCAGGCTTACATCTTGAGTCTACTGTGCCATGGCTTCTGGAACACCAACCAATACTAACCACAAGATGGGGTGATGGCTGTTTATGCATGAGTTATTTGCACCTGGCTATGGCAAGTAGAATGTCATTTATTTTTGCTATTATCACAGTGCTTGGTTCATAAGAAGAGTTCAATAAACATTGAATTTATTGGAAGTTTTGTGGCTTGAAATTAATTTACTTAACTTGCATTAAAGCCTGAGGCTGTTTCATTTGTTAATGAATTTGTGTATGAATTTCTTAATAACAGGAAATACATTAAGGCCATGCTTAATGAATGAGATATAATAACTATAACATTTGTTTTATTCAATTTCTGCTCTTTCGCTGTGCCTTCCAAAAAAATAAAATTTATTGGTAAAACTATCACTCATATGAGCAGTCCACTACTAAAAAATTTTATAGACTTTCTTTTTAAGATATGTTTTTCAGATTTTTTTATTTTTTAATGCTTTATCGTTTTTTAAGTAATCTCTGCACCCAATATAGAGCTCGAACTCAGGACTCAGAGATCAAGAGCTGTTGCTCCATCAACTCAGCTCGTCAGGCCCCCCTATGTTTATTTTGTTAATTGAAATATTTGGGGATTCTTCCACATAATTTTATTTGGCACTTGTACTTTAAACATAAGACTCACTAAAATATTTTTTTTTAAGTTTATAATAATAGAATGAGATTTTGTGACCACCAGGGAAGTACTTTTTAAACAGCATATGAAAAGGCAGGTCATTTAATTAAATATAAAATAATCAATAATAATCGTTTAATATTAAAACTTTCAGACATTTCAATCTTAGAGATTTTCCGATGGTCAAAAATAAGCATAATGATTCAAAATACAATTGTTGGGGCACCTGGGTGGCTCAGTTGGTTAAGCAACCGCCTTCGGCTCAGGTCATGATCCCGGAGACCCGGGATCGAGTCCCGCGGAGACCCAGGATCAAGTCCCGTGTCAGGTTCCCTGCTCGGCGGGAGGCCTGCTTCTCTCTCTCACTCCCCCTGCTTGTGTTCCCTCCCTGGCTGTGTTTCTCTCTGTCAAATAAATAAAATCTTTAAAAAAAAATACAATTGCTATTTATCCCATGCAAATACACTAATAGATAGATATAAAAGCATCTAGTTCCAAGACTTAAACTTAAATTAAGGAAAAGTAGAACTATTTGGAGCACCTGCATGGCTCAGTCATTAAGTGTCTGCCTTAGGTTCAGGTCATGATCCAAGAGTCCAGGGATTGAGCCCTACATCAGACTTCCTGCTGGGTGGGAACCCTGCTTCTTCCTCTCTCACTCCCCCTGCTTGTGTTCCCTCTCTTGCTGTGTTTCTCTCTGTCAAATAAATAAATAAAATCTCTTTTTAAAAAAAAGTAAAACTATTTACTTAGATTTCCATCACCTCTGCACAGCTCTGCAGATTGCCTTGAGGCATCTTAATATACTCTTATGCTCACCTATCCAGACCCAAAAGCATGAATTAAGAGGATTCCCAACAACATTATGATTTCCAATAAAATGCTTTGAAAGTTCTCCAAATCCATTTGAAATTCCCAGAGGTAGAATATAGTATAAGAATAGTTTCATACACTCCTTTGTGCATTCCGTCAATGGGGACCTCTTCTCTTGCCTCCAGTCCCTGATAGTTTTGATACCAAAACTTTCATGTTAATGGAAACATTAGTATACAGTTTCCTTCACTAAGAACCAGTCATCTCCATTCTATCTTTTTTTTTAATTGTTTTCTAATTTTTATTTTATTTTATTGTTATTTTTGGTAAGTTGACACACAATGTTACATTCATTTCAGGTGTCTCCATTCTATCTTAAGACCAGTATTTTGGGGGGATGGGTCTCTTAACAGAACTTCTGGGACTATTATTCAGTTTCATCAGGTTAACCCTGCTAAACTGCTTAGGGATACTGTTTCTCTAAAATCAGACCATAAGCTAGAAAGTATTGTAAATGGAACCTGGTAGTTTACTGAATTGTCTCAAGACAATTTGCATATGTTCAGAGGTGATGGAAATCAAAGTAAATACTTCTGCCATTTTTATTTAATGTAGATGTAACTCTTGGATCTAGATGATTTTTGTCTATCTACCAGGTTTGTGACACAGGATAGTTGGTACTCATATTTCTTTTTCTTTTTTTAAGATTTTATTTATATATTTGACAGAGAGAGATCACTAGTAGGCAAAGAGGCAGGCAGAGAGAGAGGAGGAAGCAGGCTCCCTGCTGAGCAGAGAGCCCAATGGGTGCCTGGATTCCAAGACCCTGAGATCATGACCTGAGCCAAAGACATAGGATTAACCCTCTGAGCCACCCAGGGGCCCGGTACTTATATTTCTAATTGTTATGCTTATTTGTGGCCAACAGAAAGCCACTAGGGTTGAAATGTCTGAGAAGTTTCATATTCAATGATTATTCTGGATTGCTCTGCACTTAAGTTGTCTGCATCAGCACATAAATTACTTAAACAAAGAAATGCACCTCTGATGATTATGAAGTCCTGCTTCCTTACATAACTATCCCCTTTGCACCTCAAAATGTAAAAAATAACTCCATTTTATGTGTAAAGTGAAGGTGAAGTAAAAGGGATAGGACGAAAGGAATTAGGAGAACTCTGAATTGTTTGAATGAATACCGCTTGCTTGTGCTTTGCATAAATCATAAAGTTTCTCCAATTTTGATATGGTTTCATTTCCAAAGGTACATGCACAGAAAAGATATGTAATTCACTGAAGATTGCATACCTAATAAGTGAATGAAATGGAATTTTTATGCACAGCTATTCAATTTAAATCCTACCTCCTTTCTATATATGGTAATTCTTAGTGCCTTTGATAGGAGACATAGAAATAAATAACTAGGGTTAGGCATAAGTGTAAGCATGATCAAATTAAATATGGAAGATCGAACTGATATAAAAAAGGTATTTTTTATTACTTGTTTTTATTTCTTTTTGAACAGTGCAATCTTGTTTAGGTTATCCATACATTAAGGTATATTTTTCAAGTAAAAATCAATTTTCCTCTTATGAAATTGTGTCTTCTCTGCTGGAAAAAGCTCTGGTCTATTTCACAGAAATCCAATATTCTAATATTGTATAAACTTAAGTGTGATATTTTACCTCCTTGGTGAGCAATTACCTTTTTTTTTTTTAATGGGGGAAATAATTACTGTTCTGTCTACCTCACTGGTTTGTTATGAAGGACTCATGAGCTAATGCATATGAAAGCTCTGTAAAGAATCTCAAGTATTGAATGCATGCAGGAGATATTTAATGCTATTTAATGAATCATTAGACCACAAGTCCCTTCAAAGAAAGAGATACAGTATTTTAGCTTATTTATTTTGTGGGCTCAGCAGCACACGGAAATTGACTAGTACAGTGAAGTTATTTCAGATGAATTTACTGAACGAATTCTGAACTAACTTTATACATACTTTATCAGGTGAGGGAGAACGCTACATACAGAATCTAATCCATCTATAATCCTCACAACCACCTTGTGAGGTGATTGATATTCATTCATTAAAATACAAATGGAGACAGTAGCTGAAAACATCCAGCACCAAACATCATTATTTAAACATCAAACATCATTATTTAAACATCAACTCAAGGTACAAAAATATAGCAATTTGCCCACAAAAGAGAGGGAAGAACTAACACTTCTGTATACAATAAAGCATCACAGAAAAGAGTATCAAATCTCTAGCCAACCACCATGAAACCTGCCAGGATATCTTCTTGCATCTGGTCTCCTGGCAGCAGAAGAGAGCCCAGGTGCAAAACAGGGCTTGGCAAAAATCAGGGAGTAAGTTCTGAGGGTTGCAAGAACCAATATAATATGACAGACAGGATACTAGGCCAAGTTTAGGAAATGTCGCTTGAGATGGTATTGGAATGGTATTAAACTTAGAGAGAAGTCACTTAAACCACTGAAGTGAAGGGAATAGGAGGGAGATTTTCTCTGGCGATTTTCATTCCACCGACTTTTGCTTGGTATTTTATTATATGCAATGATGTATTTACGGGGTCCCTTATAGTATTGTCCCACAGTGGAAATAAAGATGAGTGAGGTGTACTCAGCGTCTCTTACCTATTTACATCCTAATTGGTTTATAGTATAACTCAAAAATAGTAGGGTGCACTCAAGCAGAGCTGGAGCGTGGGAGAGATGTCTCTACTGAAGTTAAAATGTGGAAGTCCAGTCTATGGCTAGTATCTACAGGCATGAAACTGGCTGACTCTAAAAAGAAAGAGTGCATCATTCTACCCAAGGGCACTTCATTTGGGGATAAATAATCAAATATTTCTTATTTGTAGTTCATAGCTTGAGGAGGTATCAATGTGAAATAAATGTCATTGATTCAGAAGAGCAGATCGTGGTAACGATTACGATTTTAAATCACTAGAACTTCCGATATCCTTAAAGTATATCCTTGAATCATAATTTAGGCAGTTCCCAAATACCTGCCGATCATGATTCCAAAGATAAATTGATGTGTCTTCAGAAGGAAAAGTAAAATGTTGAAAAATCACAGAAATCAAAGAAAGAAATCTTCTCTGCTTCATGTCCCTTATTTTAAAATGACTTGTCACAGTCATCCATACCTCTTCTTCAGGAACACTGGAGCAAGTACCCAAAGATTTACGCTCAAAGCTGTTATTCACTGTGATTCTACTTGGAAGAGGCTTACCTATTGTGTTTTCTTAATAAATGTTTATTAAATCATATAATAATGAAATGAATGATAAACTATATTAACAATAACATGTATTTAGCTATTTTTAAATTTGTTTTAGAGCAAGAGAGAGCAAGCAGGATTAGGAAGGGCAGAGAAAGAGCAAGGGAGAGAGAATCCCAAGCAGGCTCCAAGCTGAGCACAGAGCCTGATACAGGGCTTGCCCCCAGGACCCTGAGATGATAACCTGAGCTGAAACCAAGAGTTGGATGTCTAACTGACTGAGCCACCCAGGCACCCCACATGTATTTAGCTATTATTACATGACAAAGAATTTTGCATTCATGTTCATTAATATTCAAAATAGCTCTTTGGTAATTTATAAAATGAAAAGGCCACAAATTTCTCAGAGCTGTTCTTGTAAAGATGAGGAGTTCATTTTTCCACCTTTTTCATGCCTGACCATGGGTCTTACTTTGGCCAGTGGGACATCAGCATCTCTGACTAAAGCATTTTGTTAAAAATGCTTGCACATTAGGGCTAGCCCTCTTGTTGTCTCTGGGGAGTTTTCTACCATCATGTGTATAAACCTGAGCTAATCTCCTGAAGGATGAGGGGCCATGAGAAAGGAGGCTCTTGCTTCCCCAGACAGCCAGCTATGGACAGACATTTAAGAGTCTTCTAGACCAACCACACCAAGAACAGCCAACTTAGACTAGAGAAACCATCTAGGCTATCCACAGAATAAGAGTTAATTAAATGACTGTTGTTTTGAGTCATTAACTTACAGGATAATTTGCTTTGGGGTAATATTAGTTGATGAAAGTCCTGTATTTAATTTAAAAATTAACCTAGGGGCGCCTGGGTGGCTCAGTTGGTTAAGCGACTGCCTTCAGCTCAGGTCATGATCCCGGAGACCCGAGATCGAGCCCCACATCAGTCTCTGCTCGGCAGGAAGCCTGCTTCTCCCTCTCTCACTCCCCCTGCTTGTGTTCCCTCTCTGGCTGTGTTTCTTTCTGTCAAATAAATAAAATCTTTAAAAATAATAATAATAAAATTAAAAATAAAATAAAAATTAACCTAGGTTATCAAATGAAACAGTTGCATTTCAGGTTGTTGAAGTGATTTTCTCAACATCACCTCACCAAATAATGGAAACACTAAGGTTTAACACCACATTTGTTTGAATCCATATGTTTTGATTTCTTCTTTACACACCACTGACTACAATCTGGCCCATCAAGTGGTCCCAAGTATAGCACAGAATATTGAATCTTTGTGACATCTTCGGCTAGTTCTTACATCTGGAGCTCTCCCATTCAACTTGAAGGCATACAGAACAATGAAAAGAATGATACTGTGATAGACAACTATGGTAATTAATAATACACACTAATACACGTGTTATAATGAAATCATACCCGATGTGCTATTGCTAAAATCTTGTGCATTTTAGAAAGTACCATTAAACACCACCCTAATTTGTATTTAACCTAAAATGCTTTTTTTTAACACTCAAAATTGATCCTGGTATGATGCATTGTGCAAAATGGAAAATAAAATTGACTCCCAGAGATTTTTAAAAGCAAAATAAAAATAAAGTGCTTTATCGTCCTGAAATATTGATGTAAACAGTCAGTGGCTATATTTCCCTTCTGTCCTGCTGGGTAGTAAGTGAAGCTCAGACTTAGAATTGATAGACATTTGTTGTTCTTATTGACTGACGTTCCAACTCTACATTTATTAATTCACAAGTTTGTATCATAGCAGACATCTAAACTTAAGTAATGCTGGTAATAATGTATGGCCATGGGTAAAGGTACTGCCAGCCTGAATTTTCAACAGTTTTACCACTAACTCAAACTGTTTGTATGCCTTTGGATTGTCATTTAAATTTTCTGGCTCTCAGCTTTGTTATGTGTTTAATACATATGTCATGGGTTTTTAAAAACTCTAAGTACCAAGACATTTGCACTTGTTTTATTAAAAACATAAACCTTTTATGATGAGTCTAACAGTAGCATAATGACCTAAAATCAATTGCCTCAAAATGTTTCCTTAGATTTGTCAGAGAGTTTTTAGGCAAACGGACTTTCTAGTACTAGGCTTTGTTCCTGCTCCATCCACTGTATCCCTTTGTGTCCAGGCTTCTGCATCCTAGAGATGCTAACTCATCACTCCCAACTCAGGAAAACTGCTGTCTCTACTAGTCAAGAATATGACTGAATGTATGATGTAGACAAGCAAATCAAAGAATTGCTTACACATACCCTTAGAAACGACCACTCTTGCAACCTAAGTTGGATCTCACGATCACAAAATTTCTTACTCTTTCTTTCTGTCTCTTGACCCAAGCTGATGTGAGCAATTTGAAAAAAAAACAAAAAAACTGTATTCACGAAGGCTCCTAGCATTGCCGCATTGCCAGGAAGGACACTAAGCCCTACAAGTATACATATAGGTCATAGGAAGAGAGAAACATCTTTCTTTCCTGATGTCCTGCTTCAGAATCAGTATTTACAGAGATTGACAACTGAAACCTTGTTACTGAGAAAAACCTCATCATGTTTCAAGGGCATGCGCCAGACACACCGATGGAAAGCAGTTTCAACACGTGACAGGACATTTCCCACAGTTGGTTTTCCTTAATCTAAGGCACTACCATGTACAATGGCAAAGCTCAGTTCAGACAATGCTGTACCAGGCACGGCACATTTTCTTTCCATCCATCCTTCATCCTTCTCATATTGAAAGGCTCTCCCATCCAGATCTGATCTCCTGCAAGCAACTGTTTGGGCAAGAACACACACACACACCAGAGAAATTTAACACCCATGCAAAGTTCCCCAATGCAGATCATCATTTTTCATATTAGAAACATCATCATTTTTCGTCAAAAACAGTGTGTCGACCTCTCTATGGTATTAATCTTTTTATATCTCCTTTTTATAGAAAGGCAGCAAGTAAAGAATTAGTGCCACTAAGTTACTTAAATTTTCTATGCCTCAGTATATAACTCACAGTTTTTTTGTGAGGACTTCATGAAACAATTCATGCAAAACATGAAGTGTTAGTGCCTTACATGTATCAGTTACTAACCTTTATACAAATTAAGTAAAATAATGAACAATTCACATTTTTAATTTAATTATTACTTATTTTATAAGGCATTAATTAAATTAATTAGCAACTTGTTTATGGATACTTACTCTGGGCTATCTAGACAGTGTTGCTTTTACTATTTTGGGTGACATTTGCAATTTTTCAGAATGCACAGTAATGTTTTCCTCTCACTTTTGTATTTCTTCAAGATGCATTCTGGAGACAGAAATACTTATTCAAAATTATACTTCTCTGTATAATAACTGACTAGTTTGCTGGTTTGTCTTGCACTTTAATCACATCTGATTACTTTTCTTACAAATATGTCCTTACAATTGTTGGCTGCAGATTCTAGGACAGATGTGGCCAAGTCTCTTGTCAACAGAATTTTAGACTAAGCTTATAATTCAAATGTTTAATTGCTTATGAGGTTAGAAGGTGCCAAGAGAACACTATTGATTTCCAGATTGCAAATTGGAGGTGATAAAGTTGGTGTCTGAAAAAACAATCTGACTCTAAATTATGTAAATGTAACAGAGGAGCTGGAACATAAAATCTAGTTTTTTGAAAATATCGTAATACTCTTCACTATATTTTCAGACCAAATGTAAAGTAAAACCTTATGAATATATTGTGATAATATGACCAAATCTTTATTAACTTCAAGGCTTTGGTGCTCGTTTTATGTGGTCTACGTTCTTATCAATCAATTTCACAATTCCACAACAGATGTTAGATGTGATGTTACAACAATAGAAGTCTCTATCCCAATGGCTCCAAGTTTCACTGCACCTAAAAAAGTCACTTAGCTTGAGTGTTTTAACAAATGGGCATTTGAAAAATAATTTAATCGCCAAATTATGTCTATTAAGTATTTCACGTGTAATTTGTATATGTCATATTGCGATAATAAAAATCTATTGGGTTTTGGAGGGAAAAAAGATTTATCTGTAATGTATAAGACTTTTACTCATTTGCCAGTTGTATAATACAATTCACAACTGGTAATTACATATTGACCACTGCATTTAACCATAAGAAATGAAATCTCTGAGCAAAAATATCAATCGACATTTAATGGACTACTAATCTTTTCTTTATGCTTCAATGTGGTTAAATCTTCACAACACCTCTATGTGCTTTATATTATTATCTATGCTACTGATTAAGAAATAGTGGCTCAGAACATAAAGTGAATTTCCCAAGATCACACACACAAACACACACAATTTCTCTTTCTGGCAAAATGACTGGCAAAATAACTTGAAAACTCTCCTACTAAAAATACCTTGGGATGCTCAATAAAATATAACAGCTTCTTACATATATAACCTTGCAGCAGGTTATGAAGAAACCTCAGGAGGCCATAGAGAAACCACGAGAATGTTGTAATCCTTTAAACAGAGGCTACAATGTTCCTAGGAGGAGGGTAATTGGCCATGGAGTTTCTTCAGTTATCCAGCTCCTAAAATTTTCAGGGCTAACTTGCTACAGTAATCCAACTTATACTATGACATACATGATGAGTTAAACTGAGACCTGTTTCTCAATCCAGCATCCTAGAAGTGCTACTACATCCCCAAATAGTGCATTTGGAAAAAATCTGCCATCATCACCGGGAAATAACAAGGAAGCCAAGTTAATTTATGGCAAATTTAGGGACATACGTACATAAACCAAAGACACATATAGGAATTTTTATTATCAGCAATAACAAAAAGACACCATAATAAATTAGTGTAAAACTTTCCTTCAGACATTAAGATATACTAACTAAAATGCTCATTGCATTCTCCAAGTGTGATTCTCACTTTAAAAAACAAAAACAAAAACCAAAAAATCTCATCTGCAATATCATTTCTTCAAAATTTCAGATGCTCAGCATCTTGACTCTTTATTAATGACCTTACTTCCTATTTTATAGGACAAATGAAACTCCAGGGGAAGAAGCTGACGATTCTTCACCCCAAACTCACTGCCATACGTTCCCACTCACTTGAACTCACATCCATATGTTCTGATTCCCTACACCAGCCACAAGGAATTATGTACTCATAACCAAGGGCAGATTCTTCAGTCCCCAACTATATTCCAAGAGGTCATCTATTTCTCTTTTTCTCCCAAAGATATCACTCTAATAATTCTTTCTCTCTCTGCATAACCAAGATCTTCCTTTTTACTGTAACATTTCTAATAGTGTACAACATCCTCTAACAGCTCTATATAATCTCAGAAAAAATGTCTCATTCCATTTCATATTCCAGCTGTTGTCCATTTTCTCTATTTATTTTTTCAGGATAATTCTCCAGAGAACTGTTATTGATGCCAACAATTCAGTTCTTAAAATTTGTCATCCTGCTAATATTTTCCTTTTTAAGAAACTAATGAGGGTGCCTGGGTGGCTCAGTTGGTTAAGCGACTGCCTTTGGCTCAGTTCATGATCGCAGAGACCCAGGATGGAGCCCCACATCGGGCTCCCTGCTTGGCAGGAAGCCTGCTTCTTCCTCTCTCACTCCCCCTGCTTGTGTTTCCTCTCTGGCTGTGTTTCTCTCTGTCATATAAATAAAATCTTATTAAAAAAAAAAACAAAAGGAAAAGAAACTAATGACTGCAGAATTACTAAATCAATCAGACAAATCTCAAAATCAACTTTTTTGACTGAAGAAGAAAGGTTGACATATATGATATATTTCTGTTTGAAGCATTATCTTCATCAGTGATTCAGTTATTTATTTCTCTTGGGGGAACTCAAAATTCAGTGACTTAAAACAAGAAAAAATTATTCTTCAAGCTTTTATGGTTTAATTTAGTGGATCTTCTGGTGGTCTCACCTGGAGTTTCCCATGAAGCTGAATTAAGCTCAAATGTTATCTGTGGGATGAACAAAGACAAGACTATGGCTAGGGTGCCTCAAGTCTCTTCCATATGTCCTCTCTTTAGAACTAACTTGGACATCTGCACACATTAGCAGTTTCAAGGCAATGATACAAACATCAGCATTTCAAGACCATGAGAGAACATTTAAAAATCTTTTAAGTCCAAACATCAAGGGGTGCCTGGGAGGCTCAGTCCTTGAATGTCTGCTTTCGGATTGGGTCATGATCCTGGGATCATGGATTCGAGCTCCCCACTAGGCTCCCTGTTCAGCAGGAAGCCTGCTTCTCTCCCTCTCACTTCCCCTGCTTGTGTTCCCTCTCTCACTGTGTGTCTCTCTGTCAAATAAATAAATAAATCTATCTTAAAAATTAAAAAAAAATCAAAAGCCAGACATGATAAATTCAGCCCAAATTCTATTAGTTAAATCAAGTCACAGATCCAACACATAAAGAAGCAGAGGTAAAACAGTACCAACTTTTTGATGAAAGAAGTAGCAAAGTTTCATTTAAAAACCACAACTAAGCTTCTAGTACATCACACTCTTATGGTTTCCTTTATGTCACCTTATATGTCACTGGCCACTGCATTCTGAGACTTTTTTTGCTGGTTGTTTTTGCCCTCCTTGTCTTTTAATGTTGAAATCTTTGGACTTTCATTGGATTTTTAATAGGCACATTAAAGTTAGTTCACAATAAGACCAATCAAAATTTGCAGGATATAGCTTAGAAAGTATCTATCAGAAAATTCATAGCATTAAATGTATATATTAAAAAGAATAAACACTGAAAATCAATTATCAAGACATAATTAAAAGTTTTTAAAAGGACAGTAAATCAAAGCCTAACAATATAGAATTACCAAGATGAGAGTATAAGTTGACCAAATAGAGAAGCAAAGTTCAACTGAGAAAAGAGCAATCAAAAGTTAATTCACTGAGGGTCACCTGGGTGGCTCAGTTGATTAAGCATCTGCCTTTAGCTCAGGTCATGCTCCAGAGATCCTGGGATTGAGCCCTGTATCAGGCTCCCTGCTCAGAGGTGATTCTGCTTTTCCCTCTACCCCTACCCTTTGCTCATGTTCTCTCTCACTCTCTTTCAAATATATAAATAAAAGTTTTTTCAAAGGTAATTCATTATAAAGATCAATAAAATGATAAGTCCAAGAATACTGAGTGATGATAAAAAAAATGGAACAAATTATGCTGAAGGAATAAAAATGACATCAGACCAGGGAAGGAGACAAACCACAAGAGACTCTTAATCTCAGGAAACAAACTGAAAGCACTCTGGGGGAGGGAGGGGAGGACAGGTGATGGATGGGGAGGATATGTGCTATGGTGAATGCTGTGAATTGTATAAGACTGATGATTCACAGACCTGTACCCCTGAAACAAATAATACATTCTATGTTAATAAAAAATAAAAAAAAATTAAAAATGATAAAAAATGACATCAGTACAGATCATACAAACATCAAGCAGTAGAGGCTATTGTAAAAATGGAACTAATATATTTAACAATTTAAGTGTGTTTAGCAAGATTAGAGAAAATAAATGCAATATATAAAAGTCAGCTGTATTCTTATATACTAAAACAATAGGGATTTGAATACAATACCATTTATAATAGCACTAGAGAATATTAAGTATGCATACATAAAGCTAAGAAGATGTGTGTTGAAATTTTATGCAGAAAACTGCAAAACACTGATGAAATAAATCAATGATGATCTAAATAAATGGAGATATATGCCAGGTTCATGGCCTGGGAATCTCAATATTGTTAAGATTTAGTTTAGTTTTGTTTTGTTTTCTAATTTGTTCCATAGATTGAATGTAATCCCAATCAAAATCATAAGATAAAAGTAGATTTAGAGAATTTAATTCTAAAGTGTATTTAGAAAAGCAAATGTAGAATAGCCAAAATATTTCTGAAAAGAAAAACTAAATTCAGAGGAAATTACATTACCTGATCTCATTACTTACTCTAAAGCTAAAAACCAGAAGTAGATAAACACATAGACCAAAGAAATATGATACAGAGCCCCAAAACAGAAAACACATATAAGCAACTGATTTTTTAAAATTAACATATAATGTATCATTTGCTTCAGGGGTAAAGGTCTGTGAATCATCAGTCTTACACAATTCACAGCACTCACCATAGCACATACCCTCCCCAATGTCCATCATCGAGCCACCCTATCCCCTCCAAGCAACAGTCAGTTTGTTTCCTTAGATTAAGAGTCTCTTATGGTTTGTCTCCCTCCCCAGTCCCATCTTATTTCATTTTTTCCCTCCTTTCCCCCTACCCTAGCCCTCCCCTTTCCCTGCCTCTCACATTCCTCATGTCAGAGAGACCATACGATAATTGTCTTTCTCTGATTGACTTATTTCATATAAACAGTAAATTTTGACAAAGACACAAAAGCAATTAAACAGAGAAACAATGATATTTCAACAAAAGGTGTGGGAGAAATAGGATGTGTAATCTAAATATATGTATGTATGGGTCCTTTTTGTAGTCTATTGCTTTACCTCTGACTTCTGATCAATTTTCCATCCTTATGATTTACCTTTTCTAGAATTAATATGAATTGAATTATTCAATATGTAGTCTGTGTCTACACAGTGTCTGGCAACCATGTGTCTTCCTTCACTTAGGGAAATGCATCTCAGATATTCATATATGTGAATCAGTAGATAATTCCTTTCCATCAATGAACTTCATGGATGCTCCATAATTTTTTATTAACTTTAAAGGAATTCTTGATAGCTTCCTATTTGGAGTGATTAATGAATAAAGCTGCTATAAATGTAAGTTTTTAGTTTACATGGAAGAACAGAATATGTAGAAGTAGAAATCTTTGATTTTATGATAAGTCTGATAAGTGTGATAAGTTTCTGTTTAACTTTATAAGAAACTTCCAAACTGTTTTCCAAAGTAGTTGTAGAGTCATGGAAGACATCATGTAGAATAATGCTGAGGAGCAATTCTATGGACAAAGATTGTCACCTCAGATTGTAGATAGATATCAGAAGTGTCTGAAAATGGGTAAAAATAGATTAAAAGTTCAAAAAAATGATTGAAGTCTTAAGATGGAGTAAAACTCACAGATTCCTTCCCCCTCCCATACACACATCTTGTAAATGAACAATGACATTGCCACTGTGACAGAAAATAGAATATTTATCTTTTGGAGAAAAAAATAAAAGGTGTCATGTTGAAGGAGATGGTACCATTCCAAATTTATTGAGTGAAAATTGTATGTTGTGTGAAGAATTTGAGTCTTGCCAGAAGCTGACCCCAAGATCAGACATTGACATCAGTTTCTGAGAGGAAACCTTAGGGAGATCATGTTTAAATAAAGACAGATAAAAGTCCCTCTCTATGACCAGAACTTCCAACTAACTTTCATAGAGCCCATCTTAAATATGATGAGAGAGCCAAGATCAGCTGGCTCTAATAAGAATACCATAAACAAGGACACCTGGGGGCTCAGTTGGTTAAACATCTGCCTTTGGCTCAGATCATGATCCCAGGGTCCTGGGATTGAGTCCTGCCTCCCTCTCCCTCTGTGATCTCTCTCACTTTCACTCTCTCTCAAATAAACAAGTAAAATCTTAAAAAGAAAAAAAAGAACAACATAAAACAAACCAAGAAAAAAGCTACTTAGTTGAAAGAGGGACCATTCAGGAGAAAAAAATTTAATGCAGTTTCCATAAAATGAGAACAGGTTGTTTGGAATAAAGACACAGAGAAAATCGGAAAGAATAATTGGAAATTAAGACCATATAACAAACATAGAAAACTTAAGAACTACCAGTTTTGATGAAGCCATTGAGAACTGTAGAATCAGAAGATAAAACTTATAGGACATGTAATGGGTCTGAATAAATAGAGACAGGGTTTACACAATAGAAGGAGAATTTAGAGTAACTATGTCAAGGCTCTGAAGTTAAGCTAATAACATCAATATCAGCAAACGCTCTTACAACTGGGAATCATCATAAAATAATGATTAAATGCAAAACTGAATATTGGTGCTAGAGTCCTTCAGTACAAATACCACTCTACCATTTTCTGACCATGTGACTTTGACTAAATTATTTAACCTTAGTTTCCTCACCTATGAAGTGAGCCTAATACTATTAGTAGTCTTTTGAAAATTAAATATATATTTTTTATTTTGATAGTTAAATATGTATATATATGATACATATATCTATATATAGAGAGAGGGAGAGGGATATAAGCTACTCGAGGCTCTTAGGGGAAAACTAATAACACTGGGAGGGAAAATAGTGAGCAAAATGTAGTGTGTTTAATAGACTAAGGTGAATACAATATTTTTCTAACAAAAAATACAACTATTTTGGGGGCGCCTGGGTGGCTCAGTTGGTTAAGCAACTGCCTTCGGCTCAGGTCATGATCCCGGAGACCCGGGATCGAGCCCCACATCAGTCTCTGCTCGGCAGGAAGCCTGCTTCTCCCTCTCTCACTCCCCCTGCTTGTGTTCCCTCTCTGGCTGTGTTTCTCTCTGTCAAATAAATAAAATTAAAAAAAATTACAACTATTTTAGAAAATCAAAGTGTGTGAGTGTGATTGTGTGTGAGAGAGAGAGATTGAGAGAATGATGAGGATGAGAGTATGGAGGTGTTTATAGAAAGTTAAATTCTCATCTATACTAGAAAGATAATAGATAAAAGCTAATACTGAAAAACCAATAAGTGGTTACATATCCACGTTATTTATCAATATGGATGTGAACACTAATGGAATCAGCTCAAAGAGTCCTAGCATTTGTTTCTGTACAGAGTTACGTGGTTAGGAACAACTGCTGCTGTTTTTGTGATCAGCCTTGTAGAACTAATTGACTCTTTAAACTTCCTGCATTACTTTGATGGAAAGTTAAACCATTTTTAAAAAATCAATACTGGTATGAATAAATACCTAAATTTACATACCTTCTGATGCTCTATGTCTTTTGCACATTGTTTTCCTCTACCTGTAATGTCCAATTTCTTGAACTTTTTTTCTGGCCTTTTTTCATCAGTAAACCTGAGTAAACTCACATTCTGGTCCAAGAAATCATTACTGAGCTACCCATGCAGATGTGATAGCTCTTTTATTTGCTTCTTGACTGCACTTTGAGCATTCCTCCCTAGTGCACTACACTGAAATATCAATTATGTACTTGCTTCCGTTTCCAGGCTGGGTGCTCATCGTAAGGACTGTATCTTAATTGTCTTTGTATTTTAGCCTTCAACACAATATAGCAAGTACCTAATAATTGTTCTTTAAGTGAACTCAAGTAAATAAATCCTATGGATTAAAGTTCTCAAGGATGTATAGTGCCGAAGAAAAGGAATGTCTGTAATATTTTCTGGTTGGTTTCTCATAATAAGAAAAGAGGTTAAATCTGAGTTAAGAGTCTGTATGTAATGGCTTAGTTATAGGTATTATTTTACCTTGCCAGTATGCCAATATCAGTACTATTAACCATAGAATTTCTGAACAATGCTTCATATTTTCCTGGGAAATGAAGCTCTTCTCCTCACCTCTACTTACCTGCCTTTGCAAACACACACACACACACACACACACACACACACACACACACACACACACCACTCACAATTCACAAAACTTACATGGTTTCTGTGAATGTTAACACATTACCAACTCATGACTTAGAATTGAATGATTTATGATCAAGGCACAATATTTCTGGTTCAAGTGGTTCACAAATGGGACCTAGTTCTGGGACAGTGTTAATCCTCTGGAACGTAGGAACTGAAACTTAGGAAAGAAATGAGTCTCTCCAGAAGTGTTTGAAGCTATGTCCTATAAAATTCAAGAGTTTATATAAGTTCTATGTTCCACTACCAGAGTTAAAGAAGTAGAGAAATTCTACCTTCAAATAGAAAGTAAAGAACAAAGCATATGGATAAAACAGAAATCCAGAGACCAGAGGGTATAGGGTTTCTGTTTCCATTTATTCCTAAGGCTTTATTCTTATCACTGGACTTCTTCAAACACCTTGGAGAGTTTCCTTGTTAGATATGTTATTTTAAATTTGATTTATATTACTTCTAACTAAAATACTACAAACTAAAATACATTTTAATTAATTGACATTTTAATCAATTTTTTTAAAAAGTTAATTTTTTTTTAAATTTTTTTTTATTTTTTTTATTTTTTTTTTTTATTGTTACTAAATTTTTTTTTCCAGTGTTTCAAGATTCATTCCCCATTCCCCACACCCAGTGCTCCCCGCTTTAGGTGTCCCCATAAAAAGTTAATTTTAAAAAGAATTACATGTGGGAGTTGGGGAAGATAATGTCATATGAATTAAGCTAGTGATTTAGAGACTTAGGAGCCGACCTATAAAAATAATTAATTTTATGTTGAGTCTGAACACTACTTTTATGCTATTCTTTGGTCTTTCTTTTCCACATTCTGAAATTTTAGTAGAATACTTTGTAACATATATAACTTTGTCTTATTTGTAGCAGAAGTAATTATGGATGAATCAGCTTTAAAATTTGGATTGAGTAGCAAAATTTGGTTTGGACTTTCCTTCCCCAAGTCCATAAGGGCATTGGCAGTGGTGGTAAATAGAAGAGAATATGATACACTGTGGAAAGAAAACCAAAAATAGTTCACTAGCATCGGAGGCACACTGTGGTGGCCTGTTGGGGAACCTGGAACAGTTAATGTTCAGAGACCCGAGTACACTGAGGGCTGTTAAAAAAAAAATGTCTGAAGGAATATCTTTGAGATGAGCAAGATTTTGACCATCTGATAAATAAATATGATGGAAAATAATTAGAAATGAAGGAAAGAGAGAGAAACACAAAAGAAGAAAGAAAGAAAGAAAGAAAGAAAGAAAGAAAGAAAGAAAGAAAGAAAGAAAGAGAGAGAGAAATCCAGCAGACTTATTTAGTTTTCTCTTTCTGTGATACAGACTACCACAAAGTTATTGGCATATCAAAATACTAGTTTATTATTCCACAGTTTCTGTGGGTCTGGAGTTCAGGTGTAATTTAGCAGGGTCCTCTGCTCAGGAAACAAAATGTCAACTGGATCTCACTTTGAGCTTGGAGTCCTCTTTCAACATAATTCAGGTTGTTGGCTGAATGCAATTCCTTCTGGTGGCAGGACTGAGTTTATAGTTGATGTTTGTTGCTGTTGTTATAATACTCACTTTTAGGTCCTAACAGCCTCATACTCAGTTCACAAAACGGTAGTATGACTCTTCTTAAAGGAAGAAGAGAGAAGGAGAAGAAAGGAGGCAGAAGGAGAGAGAAAAAAATTATTGAATTCACCAGTCATAAAATTCGCTCCCCTTCTACTGAGGAGAAGTGAACAAAAGATGGAATGATTGTTCAGAAACACTATTTAGCAGAATACATATGAAAACTTGAAGAATAAAGAAAAAGAAGTTTGTGTTTTGGGGAAGGGCAAAAAAAAAGGAATTCTGTTTCTGTTATGTTAAGATTGAGATGGATATTACACATCCAAAAAGAAATGTCAAGTAGATGAGTTTAGAGGGTAGATACATCACATGTAAATGGAATGTAAATGTCAGTGGTGCAGGAACATGGTGCTTCAAGCATTGCAAACTATCCAGGGAGACAGTATAGAAAGAGAAAATAATATGCTGCCAAAGACAGAATCTTAGGGCCATACAACTTTTAAAGTTGCTGAGAAGATAAGTCCAGAACAAAGTACTAAGGAGAAATAGAACTAAAACCAACACATGAGGTATTATGTTATCCAAGAGGAGATGCCATTAAAGAAAAGAGTTGTAAATGCACAGAACAAACATTTACAACATACAGATCCTGATATCTTTAATGAAGGGATCCCAACCTAACAATAGAGCATGCTTGTAGGCGGTTGCAGATAAAGTTAGAATGAAGATATAGAGACAGTCTCTGTCTCTATGCATATCTCTTTCTTTGTATGTAGAACTGTGGAATGGGACACCTGGGTAGTTTGGTTGGTTGAGCATCCGACTTCTGGGTTCAGTTCAGGTCATGATCTCCAGGTTGTGGGATGAAAGCCCGCATAGGGCTCCATGCTTAGCAGAGTTGGCTTGAGGATTCTCTCTCTCTGCCCTCCCTCTCTTTCTCTTTCTCTCTCTAAAACAAACAAACAAACAAACAAAATAAATCTTTAAAAAAAGAGATGAAGGACAATTGGGCTGTAGTTACAAAAGGATACAGATAATAGAGACACACTTTATTATTAGTTTTTCTTTCCTGTGAAGCCTTATTGAATGTAGTAACAATAGTGTATTGTATCACTCATATACTGGATAAATACAAGCAAGATTTCCTAATGTTCCATGGCCAGTTTATTCAAACATAAGGTGGAAGTATTAAACACACCTGTCTTGGATTGTTGTGAGAAGTAAAAGTATTAACACATATAAAACACTTAACTTGGTGCCTAAGACATAGAAAGAACTTATTAATTGTTAACTCCTGTTACTTTTTATTGCTACATCATTGCATCCCCTATTTCAGTAACTTCATGTATAAATATGTCCTATATCAATTGTTATGAATTCATACCTATATGACTTATTGAAAACCTTTTGCCTCTGGATTCAGTTTACAAAACATCAGAGGAACCCACCTAATCTGTATTCAAGGCTGTGGTAATTGTTGTAGAACTCTAAAAACTGACTTAAAAATCATTGAATTTAAGATATAAAATGGGGAGATTTATGACATGTAAACTATACCTCACTAAAGCTGTTCATAATCAGCTTAAATGAACAAGACCTTCTTCTTATGCAGATGTAAGTTGAATCATATACCTACTAAAATAGGCAACCGATTCTGATGGAAGATGAGTGATACACTCAACACACTTACTTTCCTTGCATAAAATTCAGTATATGTTTAAAATATTTTGGAGATATTTAAGTAGAATATTTAATGATTGGTAATTTTTACAGATTATTAAATTTACATTTTAAAATGGGTTCTATACATTTATGCATCACAAAATATTATTTTAAGATACAGCTTGATCATTTTCCCTAGATGAACTCATTCATAATTTTAAAATAAAATCTAATGGAAAATATTAAAATCACATGTAGGCATTGTAATTATAGTAATGTGTTTTTTAGCTCCTATGCTCTTGAAGTCGGTAAAGTCCTTCATGGCAAAACTATGGAGCTTAAACATACTGAGTTTTCTTTGCATATCAATTTCACTTAACACTATTGTTGGTGGTATTCTTGGGGCTACATATCAAATAATGATTTATTTAGAGCTCTTTTGATTCCAAGAAGGATTTAAAGTGGCTGTACCTAAATTATTGGATCATAAATTCTGTTTCTGAGTGATATACCATTCAACCATTCTATATGCCATTCTCTGAAGTCATATCAAAAGTTTGAAATAATTTCTAAAGCAATGTACTTATTTGACACACTGAATTGTTTGGGCTATAGTAGAAATCTATAAAGTATAACTTAATTTTATTTTCCTGTGAAAAAGGCAAATTCTGATAACCACTTATTCCTCAAGCATTACACCACACTTAATATTTTTTTTTCTAAAACAAAAGATGTAGTTCTGTATAATATAGCAGTATAAACTACAGTTTAGAAACATTATTTTGAAATAAGCACAAATTTGTGTTCACAAGCTCAGGTTCACCATGAATTAGCTCTATGAGCCTGGGAAAGTTATTAAACTTTTTGAGTCTCTTTGTAATATACTCCTTGCAGGAACTATAATACCTAACTCACAAGATTATTATAATTATTAGTATAAAATATAGAACATAATATACAGTACTTCATATAGTGTAAGGTACAGAAAAATTTAAGTTAGCTTTTTTTTTAACATTTTATTTATTTATTTGACAGAGACAGAAATCACAGGTAGGCAGAGAGACAGGCAGAGAGAGGAGGAAGCAGGCTCCCCGCTGAGCAGAGAGCCCGCCCAGGACCTGAGATCATGACCTGAGCCAAAGGCAGAGGCTTTAACCCAATGAGCCACCCAGGTACCCTAAGTTAGCTTTTATAATGATGACAACAATCAAGAAGAAAGACTAGTTCCCATTTCCAACTTAATGATATGGAGAAAACTGTATTTAAATGATTATAGAAGTAATTCTCCATCTCTGTATCAGCTTGTCAACAATCTCAAACTCAAAAAAATAGTAATGGGAGCATTTGATAACACTCAAATATTGAAGAAATATGGAAAATCAATTTTAGACTCATTACAGAGATTATTCTAGGCATTCTTCATCAGATGATATTTTTCAACTTTTCTTTTAAGAAGGTAAAAAGACCAGCCAGGAGGCCCTGGTGGCTCAGTTGGTTGGGCATCAGACTCTTTGTTTTGGCTCAGATCATGATCTTAGAATCTGAGATAGAGCCCCATGTGGAGCCCCACATCAGGCTCCATGGTTAGGAGGGAGTCTGCTTGAGTTTCTCTCCCTCTGTTCCTCCCTGCCTTACACTCATGCATGCATACTTGCACTCTCTTTCCCTCAAATAAATACATAAACAAATATTTAAAAAACAACAAAACAAAACAAAAAAGACCAGCAAGGTCAAAGCAGTGGTCCAAAACAACATGTGTTCTAAATAAGGTTTTGCCAAACTCTGATAAAAAGAAGAGGGAATAGAGGAGAATCATGGTGTTAAGGTGGTGCATTGCCTTCATAACCTTTCATTCATTCCCACTCATTTAATTTTTATGTACAACACACATGTTAAGGGAACGTTAATTTACTTATTGGTGTTATCACAACTCAAAACAATCAGATTAATTTTTGCTTTGATTCAAAAATTAATTTATTCTTAGTAGGATTCTCATGACTGTTAGAAATAAGTAACTCATAAGACAAAATAATATTTTCCACATCATAGTTGAAAACTCACCTACACAAACAGATACACTTATGTCATGCTACTTAGGTAAATGTACCCAAATGAGGAGAAATTTTAAATTTTTTAGTTTGGATAAGAATTAACTACTCTCTTTTAAGCAATCAAATAAAAATAGAACCAGATTCACACTCCTCTTTAAAGCCATTTAGATTTAATTTTTTCCTTCTTCCTTGATTTTGTTACTCAGAGGTGCTACTTTTGTTCCAATAACTGACAGAGTAAGATCCTTGAGAACATGAGAAGGTGACAAGCAGAGAGAAGGAACAAGCAGAGAGATTGACCATTGATAGAGGAAAAGGCTTTGCCCCCAACTGAGAGATGAGAGAAGAAATTTTAAGTACAGAAATATTAGTATATTCACTGGTTAGAGACTTCCCAACTAATGATCTCTCTCTTTCACTGACACTGTGCTTATCATGAAGCCACATAATAATATATCTAAAGAAAATTGATTTATATTTTCTTTCAGCTACTCACTCATTCTGAAAATAATTCCTGAGTGTGTATAGTGTGCATCAGGCACTGCACTAACTTTTGGAGAGAGAGAAATGTAAACTAGGAACTTGTGGCCAGTAGGGAAGACTGACACCAAGGAAATCACACATAAATTAATGTGCAATTAAAATTTCATTTAAGATAGGATGCATACAAAATTTTGAATAAAAGGAATTACCTTTATGTGAAATCACAAGTCAAGAAATAAAGAAGAGAGTGCTCTGGCCAAAGGAATCATACGTGAAGACTGCAAACAATGAAAAAGGGAAGGGAAAGATGCCAGCATGAGGGTGGGTGGGTTAGAGGGGAGCATGATAAGTGGAGAAAGGACCTGATTGAGATTTTGGTGCTTTCAGGTCATCCTGGACTCTGAAATGAAAGTCAAAGGCTGGAATTTTTCTTAAATTTATCCTAATGGGAAATAACTTAGGGATTTATTTGTCTTACATAACAGAAAGTCTTGAACGTGGCAACAGCTCAATAAAGTCATTACAAATATAGGCTTGTTTGCTCACCATTCAATTACCTTGATTATGTGAGCTTTATATTTGTACCTTATGGATGAGAATGGGCATTCCACTCCAATACTCACATGTTCCATATGGCCAGCCAGATGAGTAGCAAAATGGTCAACAAGGCCATGAGATTTTTCTGTTTTACCCTGGGGGAAACTATCCGGAGTGCTTCCACTTTCAATTCATTAACCAGAAACAGGGAAGGGAGGCTTGAAAATGGGATAATTTAGGTCTCCAGGCTTTATGGCAGAGGAAAGAAAAAGGAGGAGGTATGAGAGTCTTTGGGTACCCAAATTTGCTGTTATTATTCCTTTTATTAATCAATTCCCTTCTTCCTAGAATACCACTTTATGTGGAATGCCATCACTTCCACCCTAAAGGAGACAACTCCAAAGTTTCCGGTTTTTTAAAAGATATTTTATTTATTTATTTATTTATTGGAGGGGG
>PITA01020037.1:0-35926 GCA_004023965.1 Spilogale gracilis | reverse complement strand
TCTTGGTAATCACGGCTTTGTAATAAAGCCTGAAGTCAGGTAATGAGATGCCCCCAGCTTTGTTTTTCTTCTTCAGCAATTCCTTAGCGATTCGGGGTCTTTTTTGGTTCCATATAAATTTTAGGATTGTTTGTTCTAACGTTTTGAAGAATGTTGGTGGAATTTTGATCGGAATGGCATTGAAAGTGTAGATTGCTCTAGGCAGTATAGACATTTTGACAATGTTTATTCTTCCGATCCATGAGCATGGAATGCTCTTCCATCTTTTTGTGTCTTCTTCAATATCTTTCATGACTGTTCTGTAGTTCCTCGAGTATAGATCCTTGACTTCTTTGGTTAGGTTTATTCCTAAGTATCTTATGGTTTTTGGTGCTATAGTAAATGGAATCGATTCTCTGATTTCCCTTTCTATTTTTTCGTTGTTGGTGTATAAGAATGCAGCTGATTTCTGCGCGTTGATTTTGTATCCTGCCACGTTACCAAATTGTTGTATGAGATCCAGTAGTTTGGGGGTAGAGTCTTTTGGGTTTTCCACATATAGTATCATGTCATCTGCAAAGAGAGAGTCACTCTCTCTTCTTTTTAAAGAATTATTTTATTAATTTGAGAGAGAGAGAGGAGGGGGGGCAAAGCGGGGAGGGAAGCAGGCAACCCCCGAGATAATGAACTGAGCCGAAACTAAGAGTCTGACACTTAACCGACTGAGCCACCCTGGGTGCCCCTATTTCACTCTCTGAATGGTGCCCAAGGATAGTTTAAGAAGGAAGAGAATGAATGCTTCTTGAGACCTTCCCTGTGCTGAGCCTGGTGCTCCACATGTCTGACTAGCTCATCGCCCCTTAGTGAGGTGGGCCTTATCACCTTCTACCTCCCCATGACCCCACCCCCGACAGGGAGAGGGCTAAGGAACTGGCCCAAGATTCCAATGTTTATAATTCCCTTAGTTGATAAAGGGTTTCCATTACTGCATATTCACTAGTTGAAGCCAGCGAGGTAAGCAGGGCCCCGGTTACGAGAGAGATCATGTTTAGTTGAATTTTGCAGAAGACTGACTCTGTACCGGGTGAGTGGACACGGTTGAATGAGTTGGGTGCTTTGCCATTTAATGTCTATGGAGTAAGGTGTGTGTCTCTGGTCAGTGTCTAGGGCAGGGGGACCGGAATAGAGGCTCATTCACAATTAGGTGAGTTTTTATGACATGTTAGGCACCATGCTCAGTGGACATTGCAGAGAACAAAGCAGACACAGTCCCTGCCCTTGGGGAACTTGCAGAGATGAAGAAAATGCAGTGGGAGCAAGCACAAGACTGGCCTCCTTGTCCTGGGGGAGCTGGAGGCTTCACGTAGGAGGCAACGTGCAAACTGGGTCTTGAAGGATGAATAGGAGTTCATCAGGCGGGATGTGGCATTTCAAACCAAGAGAACTGAATGGACAGAAGGCTGGGTCTGTGACTTACCCAAGGTCACGTGGCCAGGAAATGGGTGAGCCCCCTCCTGAACCCAGGTCTCTGTCTTCTCAACCCTGTGTTCTTTCTGCCCACCATGCCATCTCCCTGGACCCTCGCCATAGCACACAGTCCACATGGAAGTGAGTGAGTAAGCAGAGCCTGTGGCATTTCTACCCCGAAGGCTGAGCTGTCACCAGTACCAATTCTAGGGACAGTTTGTCAGGGCACCAGTGACTCTTCGGAGTGTGTCTCATCTGAAACACTGGCTTGGGATGCCTGGGTGGCTCAGTCAGTTAAGCATCTGACTTTGGCTCAGGTCATGACCTCGGGGTCCTGGGATCGAGCCCCATGTTGGGCTCCCCACTCAGCGGGGAGTCTGCTTCTTCATTTCCCTCTCCCTCTGCCCCTCCCCCAGCTTATGCTTCCTCTGTCTCTTTCTCTCTCTCAAATAAATAAATAGAATCTTTAAAAAAATAAATGAAACACAGGTTTGCTAGGAGGAGTAAAGCTTCAGCTTAGGGATTCTGTGACTCTCACAGAACTCCTCCTGACCTTGCTGGGCCTCAGTTGTTGCATCTATAAAATGGGAATAATACCACGCACAATCATTGCTACATTGGGGGAACATTTCCTCTGTGCCAGCTCCGTGCTGAGTACTTTGCACACATTAATACCTCCTTTAAGCTACACAATGGCCCTGCGAGGTGTAGGTCCTCTTACTGTCTCCATTTCACAGATGAGGAAACTGAGGTTCAGAGGAATGACATGACCTGTCCAGCATTTCCTGCCCAGCAAAGCCTAGAACTGGCAGAATCCCAATCCCTCCCAGCTCCGTGTGACTCCAGCATTCCAGTTCAAAGCTGGCGGGTCCCATGTTCACACCTCTGTCCCCAGGCCCAGCACACAGTTCACACCTCTGTCCCCAGGCCCAGCACATAGCACTCATGTCCGATGAGGGTCTGTCTAATGAATGGCAGCGTCCCTTGGAGAGGTCTGTGATTTGATGGGGGGAGCCCAAAGCAGGGGCCAGTCTCCCAGGAGGCTGGAATTTCTGATTTTTCTGGACCGTTGGACGCTCGTGGTAGAAGCACCTTGCAGAGCAAAACCCCAGGCACAGTCAGAGCTTGGCCGGTCCAAGGAGCCTCAGACACTAAACAGAAACAGTGGGCGTGTGCGCACGGGGGCCCTGCCGGCCAAGAGGAAATGGAGTCACATTTATGCTAAACTGTGAACTGAGACAGGCTTCCTGCCCTGCAGGAAAACAGGTAGGAAAGTGCCTGCTCATCAGGGGCACTTGTCTGTTTCTCCCCTTCCATTCCACTGTCATTCGAGGAGGTCCCCCGGGAGCAGGGGTCTGTGCCAGCAAAGCAGAGGTGAGCAACAGGTCCCAGGCCCTCAGGAGTGAATCCCATCCATTAACAACCTGCATTTATTGCATGCTTAATGTATGCCAAGCACAGCACTCTGAACCCAGTGGGCATGGCTATTGGTGAACCCTGACAAGGACCCTGTGAGTGTGGTTATTCTTTGAGGCCAGTGGGTGGCTAAGGGAAGGCCTGCACAATGCCAAGTCTAGCAGGAGGCCAAAGGGGGAGCTGGCGTTGTAAGGGGCATGGTGCTCTGGGGCTCCAAGGTGGAGAGGACCCCTGAAGAGAGTGGGAAGGGCTGAGGGTGTAGGAGCGGCTTTTAATCAAGGCCATTGAAAAATGAGTTGGATTACTGACAGCAAAAATAGGAGGGACGGCCTTCCTGGCAAAGGCTGCAGCAGAAGAGGCCCAGAGGCAGGAAAGGGCATGGCAGACAGCTGGAAGATGGTGGCCAAGGGCATAGGTCCTGCAGCCACAGAGACCCAAGCCTAAAGCTGGAATCCCGCTTCCCAGCTCGTGACCTCTAGTGAGTGACCTCACCTCTTCCCCTACTCTTCCTCTCTTGACTTTTAATTGAGAGGAAACTCAAGTCATGGAAAGTTAACCGAAGTGAACACCTCAGTGGTACTTAGTACATTCACAGTGGTACTTAGTGCACTCGCAGTGGTACTTAGTATATTCACAGTGGTACTTAATGCATTCACCGTGGTACTTAGTGCACTCACGGTGGTACTTAGTGCACTCACAGTAGTGCTTAGTGCATGGTACTTACTGCATCTGTAGTGGTACTTAGTGTACTCACGGTGGTACTTAGTGCACTCACGGTAGTACTTAGTGCATGGTACTTACTTCATCCGTAGTGGTACTCAGTACACTCACAGTGGTACCTAGTGCACTCAAGGTGGTACTTAGTGCACTCACAGTGGTGCTTAGTGCATGGTACTTACTGCATCTGTAGTGGTACTTAGTGCACTCGCAGTGGTACTTAGTGTACTCAGTGTTGTGCAGCCACCCTTTCGGTCTAGTTCCAGAACATTTTCGTCAACCCCAAAAATAAACACTGTGCCCATCAAGACCCCTCCTCCCAGCCCTTGGCCCCCACTGGTTTGCTTTCTGTCTGCATTGGTTTACCTGTTCTGAATATTCCACACAGGTGGAATCACACAGCATTTGCCCTTTTGTATGTGGCTTCTGTCACCTAGCATCTTGTTTGGGAAGTTCATCCATGTTATAATAATATGTATCAATATTAGTCTTTATTCTGTTTTTCTGTCTGAATAATAATTCCCCCGTATGGGTAGATCCCATTTACCTGTTTATCCATTCATCTGTTGATGGACACTTGGGCGTTTCCCACCTTCTAGCTGCTGTGAACATGCGTGACAGGCCTGGTCAGCTTCTGTCTTCATTCTTCTGGCTATATATCCGGAGTGGGATTGCAGGTCATATAGTAATGCCTTGTCAAACTTATTGAGGATAACTCAGTTTCTATATCGGTGGAATGGGCGTGATAATGATACTACGTGATGTAGGACGGATGGGAAAGGATTTGAAGTGAAACGGTGCACGATGCCCAGGGTAGCCAGTGCTCCAGATACACGAGAGGGAGTCTGTGTTCAGGAAGGCTGATGGCTGTGGGAAGGAAGGCTGAGGGGGAGGGGAAACCTGCACCTGGCAGGACATAGCTCTTCCCTGAGCTTTGGGCTTTTTGAAGCGTTTGGCCCTTTCCCCATGAGAATGGGGCAGAGTGAGCAGGTGGTTGGTGCCCTGGGATTCAGATACCTTTCCTGGCTCCCCTGGCCCCACTGGACCCCTGCCTCCCTTCAGCAGAGCCCCCAGGGACTGTCTATATGGTTTTCCCCACTTGCTACTTATCCCTCTCTCCGCTCCTCCTTTCCGAGCCTGCTGCGGCTGCCCAGGCTTAGCAAGCAGCAGGGGCTCAGGAACCAAATTAACAGGTAAACTTCGCATTCCCTGCCTGTTACCTGCCTGGCTGGGCTGCAGAGTCTGAGACGTAGCGGGACTTGGGGGTGGCAGGCACGGGGTGAGTCCGCGTCGAGGAGAGTCATTTGAGATGGAGGGAGCCCCAGGCCAGGGATGTGGAAGGGGCCCAGGTGGCACCAGGGAGGTAGTCACCAGGGATTCCCACTTCTACCTTCTCTCAGTAGCTCCCTCCCCAGTCTGCAGTCCCCCAAGCCACATGGCCCAGGAGTCACACAAGGTAGCAGAGGGGGACAGGGAGCTTGGCCCAGGGGAGGCCCTAACCATTGGGATTTCCCACCCCTTGTCTCTGCGGTGGTATTCAGGTGCTCTTTGTCGGTGCGAGGCAAGAGCTGGGGCCCAGTGGTTGCACAGAACTGGGTTCCAATCCCAGTGCAGCTGTGAATTGCAAGTGACCTTGGGCAAAGTGTCATCTGTCCGAGTCTCAGCTTCCTCATCCATAAAATGGGAGATCACAAACCCTCCCAGCTGGTTGTGGCTGGTATTTGGTGAGATGAGGATCGAAAGTGGGTTGCACAGCGTGTCGGAAACCCTTGATGTTGGTGGCAGTTGGGGGGGGGTAGCAACAGTCATGGTCTAAGGGATCTTGTCACGGTCGCTCAGTGTTTCAGATTTGCCTTCCACTGTGCATTGAGTCTCATGATGCTGGGAGGCATATCTGTCTCCTTGAGGTGCTCCCCTCGTCCTCAGGTGGAACTCTAGTGGCTGTGGTTGTGCAACTGATTATGGAGGGGGGGCACCATGGACAGACCTTGCTCAGATGCCATACGGACAGCAGCGCCATTGGGCCTGGCACACAGTAGGGCCTCAGGATCTGTTCGGCGGCTGGGGTCAGGCGTCCTGCTCTCACTGCCTGGCCTGCTTGGAGACCTTCCCGGGGTGCGGAGTCCCCCTGCCTGGCCTGGCCCAGATGAGCTCCTTCCCTCGTACAGGCCCTGATCCCTGATAACCTCTGTCCCCAGGGCTGAGAAAGGAAAAGGCTAATGTTCTCAGGTCCCTTCCTCCAGGAATGAGAAACACAGCCAAAGCCTCTAGCATCGGGGTCAGTCGAGGCCTGGGATTTCCCCAGAGGTGGCTGTCTCCGAATGAATGATTTATTCCCCTTATTATTTCACAAAGGATGTACGAATATATTCTGCTGGTAAGAAATGACACATTTCAGGGGAGGCTAGGAACCCTAATAATGCCAGACTGCTTTCCCCATGGCTCCAAGGAATGACCACTGTATGTCCAGAAAACTAAGGTTGACTCCCGAGCCATGTCTATGTGTGGCTGTGGGGGAGGGGCATGGAAAAGTCCCCCTTCAGGCTGAGGCTGTCAGGGGCCTGGGAGGGCCTCACACCATCCCACTGAGGACAAGGATGAAGGTCAGCCACTTCCCAGGGTCCCTGCCAATGGGAGGATGGCACAGAGGGCGGAGGAAGCCCCCTGGCTGGGGTTTTCCCAGGATGTAGCTGGAGCTGTAATTATAATACTAATAATAATTTCCACTTGGCGAGGCTCACTCAGCCTCAGAAGCCACGCTGGGCCATCTCCTTGTGTCTTCTCATTTCACTCTGAGAATGAGAAGTGCCATTGTCCCCACTTTACGGATGAGGAAACTGAGGCTCAGACACGTTCACGTAAGGCGTCGAGTGGTGTTTGAAATCAGCCTCGCCCACCGTTGAGGGAGGCAAGGTGCCAGAGGGCATGAATGTGTGTGTGTGGGGGTGTGAGTGAAGAGCCAGATCATGGGGGGGAGGAGAGGACATGGGATGCCCTCGGGTGTGGAAGGAAGGTCCCCTTCCCTGTTGCCTTCATCACATGGAGCCTGAGTGCCCGGCCGCCCCTGGGTGGCTGCCGAAGGAAAACAATGGCATCTCGGCCGTGGATGCCCCTCCCTACATCTACCTGGAGTGGGCACGCTTCCTGTTTATTGTCTGCCATCCACTGCCACCCAGAGCTCGCCTGTGGCCTTGCCTTGTGGGTGAGTAGGGAGCTTTATGCAAATGCCAGGCAAGAGAAATAGGGGACCCCAAGCTCCCCAGAAACCTTTCCATCAGCTTTCTAGGAGAGGGTTTCAGACCCCCAAGAGCAAGGCTTGAACTTCAAAGGAGGAAAACCCAGGACATGGATGGTCCCCATGGCCCCGTCCATGGGCTTCTGTTGGCTCCCCATTGGCCCAGGCTTCTCTCCCTACCCCCAGGCTCCTGCACGCTGCCGCTTCTGTCCTTCCCCTGCCAATGCCAAGCAGAACCTGTTCGCTGTGCCCCACACCTGTCCTGTAGTTAAGGCCCCTGTGCCGATGACTCAGCTGTGCCCAGGGTTTGGCGTGCCTCCTCTCCTCTTCTCCCCTGACTCATGGAGCAGAGCCTGCCTACGCACGTGCTGCCTCCCCCCATGGCCAACTCATCTAGCTTCCAGGTGTGACAGGCAATTGAGGCTTTGGGGAGATAGCAGGGAGAGGTTTGGAACTTTCCCAGCCCCCGCCTTCTCCCTGCTCTTGGTGAGCTGTGCTCAGCCTCGCTGCGGAGACAGCGCCAGACTCGCTCTGTCCTGCCTGGTGCCTGACACAGGACTTGTCCACGAGGCCGAGCAAATGGCCGAATGAATGAATGACAAAGCGCTCTCACTTATTGCCTCGCCCTGGAATGTTTCTGCAGGTCTTCTCCACCTGCTGCTGCAGTACTGTTCGCCGTGTTCTGCTCAAGGCGTGCAATCTCTGTATTCCCAGGGTCGACGATGATTCTTAATAACCAAATAGCTGACATTCGTCTGGCTCTTCCTGTGTGCCAGGCACTGATAGGCATCCGCATGACATCCTCCTGGCGATGCCATCAGTAGGAGCTTTGATAGCCCTGCGGGGTGAAGCAGAACAGAGGGCTCAGAGAAGTTAAGGCATGACCCAAAGTCACACAGCTTAGTCAGAGGTGGAGACAGAGCCCGACGGCTTACACTTACTGCGGGATTCCATGAGTAGCCCCCACTATTTAATATTTTGGTAGCTGAAAGAGTCGATGCAGGCCCAGAAGTAGCCACATCAGCCCCACTGTGCTCCCATGTTCCTGCCACGCGCTCACGCACACACACCTCCCTTGGCTCTTCCTCCGGCGTGCGCCGTCCCCGATGGAGGCTGTCACGATGTCCCTGCAGCTCATCTCTTAAACAGACCGCACGCTGGCTCTACATCGGAGCATCCTGTATAGTCTCTCTGCTTAGCAGGGCGTTTACTGTGCCCTGAAAGATGGACCATTCTCACTATCTATCTCTCTCTCTCTCTCTCTCTCTTTTTTAAGATTTTATTTGTTTATTTGAGAGTGAAAGTAAGAGAGAGCATGAGCAGGGGGAGATGGATAGAGAGAGAGGGAAAAGCAGACTCCCTCCTAAGCAGGGAGCCCAATGTGACCTTGCACCCTGGGATTATGATCTGAGCCAAAGGCAGACGCTCAACCAACTGAGCCCCACAGGCACCCAAGATCGACCATTCTTAAATGTAACTGGGTTTAGGGAGGATGTTTGTCAGGGGGGTAGGAGGAAGCCAGGATGGTGTGAACATGAACAGTGAAGGATAAACCCCAAGTCTGAGACTCTCAGGCTTACAAAATGCTCCGGGACATTCCAGCTTGGAGGACATGGATGCCTTTAAAACCTAGCTAGACATTTCTTCACTCTTCACCAAAAACTTAGTTGCTTGTGCTTTGCTAACGCCCTAGGAAATGAAGGAGGAACTTGGAGCGCATGTGAGCTCCTGGGCCTAGAATAGCAGAGGCAGAGGGGGGAGGGGGACCTTGCTGCACTGGCAATGGGGAGCTGCAGAAGCCTGTTGTGGGGGAGCCCGACCTGCTCTAAGCTCCATTCCTGAAGATCTGTCTCCCTTCCCAGTGGAGGGTGGAATGGGGTGGGGGGCAGCAGGGGGACCAGGTAAAGGCTATGGCAGTGGGCCAGAAGAGAGGACAAAAGCTTGGATTAGGGAAGTGAGACCCCTGGAGGCAGCAAAGAGTGGGAAGGATATGATGTGAGATGTTTCTAGGTCAATGGGACTGAGCTGTCAGGGTAGGGAAGGGACAGAGAATGGAATCCACAAACCTGACCTCTTGGGAGACCCGGTGATTGGGAGGATTAGTGGAGGGGCCATTTCTGGATAGATGAGAACAAGAGAACAAGTATTCCCATTCCTGGAGCCTTCCTCTGCACTGGGTGCTGTGCTAAGTGCTTTTGGCTTGGTATCACATTCAATGCTCAAAAGAAACCCCAAGGTAATTACTGTTATCCTCTCCACATTACATGTGGGGAAACCGAGGCACAGCTAACGTGACCACAATCACATAGCCATTAACTGGTGGAGCTAGGATTTAGCCCCAGGCCGCTGCCTGCAGAGCCTCCCCAGGTCACCTCTGGCCCAGTGGTGGGCCTGCAGGAGGCTGTCTTTAGTTCTGGAAAGGACATGCATTTTGAATCCCCCCAGGGTCGGGGGCAGGGGGTTGCTGAGAGGAGAGGACCAGGACGATTTAGGGTTCCCATTAAAATAGAGGTGAGCGCTGCAGCAGCACCTTGGGAAGGGGCTGGCAGCCTGCCTCAGCTCCCAGTTCTGTGTGGTGGGGACCTCAGCCCTGAAGATGAATGGGAGGGCAGGGGGAGGAAGAGGAGGGAGGGAAGGAAGAAAAATTGCTGCCCATTATACCTATCCTTTGGCGAGGCCGGGTAATTAGCAAATCCTCTGCAATAAAATATTTCATTTTGGTGTAATTGCAAAGTAATTATGTGGTATGGGTTGTGTATTAATCGTGTTGATTAATAACACTCAGGTAGTAATTAAACATCTGCTTCGTAATTGCGTGCGGGCCGAAGCTTAACACACACACAGGCACACAGACACACGCGCACACACGCACACAGGCACACGCGCGCGCACACACATGTGCCTGTGCCACAGGCAAAGCTCCTTGGTTCCTGTTGTGAGAGGGAGAGAGGGAGAGAGCCAGGCTGGGTTAAGAGCCCCCTCCCTTCCCCCACCATACTTTGTGCCCAGCCTCCCTTAGCCCGGGGCTGTGCCACTCAGAGCCCCCCTCAGGACAGAAGCCAATGCCACCCCTGTGTGTCTTCCGCCCCTGTGTGTCTTCCGTCTTCTTCGTGGCCAAAACCAGGTTCCGTGTCCGACAGCACGCCACAGCGTCTTAGCACTCCTAGCAGCGGGGAGAAATTTGTTAGGGTACCAGCCCTCTGGGCCGAGGCCAGCGTAACACCCAGCACACCCAAGAGGCCTGATTGAATGAGCCAATCCCAGACCAGAGCAAGAGGCCAAGCTGGCTACCGGGAGCCCTCAGCTCCTACCCCATTTGCTGTGTGCTCTTGGGCAAGTCCCTTGCTCTCTCTCCCTTGGGTTCCAGGTCGGTAAAACAAAGAAAACTGAGCTCACAGGCCTCCAAGGGCCTTTCCAGTTCTTCCGTACTCAGATTCCAATTTGGTTTGCACTAATTAGGAATCAGAGACGATTTAAATTCAATACATAGGATCCTTAGTGAGTAAACAGTTGGAAATAATTCCTTTCTTTATGACTTCTCAAAGACTCACTCATGAGCAATGAGAACCCAAGCTAAAATCAATAGCTTTTATTTTTCAGAGAGAGAAATTGCAGATTCTGCAAGCTGCTGGGCATTGCAATTCATTCTTGTATTTTAAAATTTTATGTTTATGTTTATGGACTGCCATTAGGTAATATGGATTCATCCTGAAGGTTGATTTTTTTCATTAGCTTAACTCATTTTACTTATTAGTTCACGTTTATAGCTTGGGTTTAATAAGCACAGGGTGCAGAAGTCATAAAGCAACCCTCTTCTTTAGCAATATTTTAAAATCAAGACTCTTCTCTGAGTCAGCCCAGGTTTATTTGCTCATAATTTGCTTCTGCTGTGATTTGAGCCCTGGCAGCCCTGCCTGCAGACAGTCATTTGACTCTGAGCTTTGGTGTCCTCGTGGGGGAAAGACACCACTAATTAATAAAAGCCATCGATGCTTCAATTTTAAAAAGCAAGCAGTCAACCATCACTTACCGTGCTGCAAATGTTTCTCGTATTATCGGGTTGAATACTACATCGCTACGAAGTGGTTTTGTGTTTTTCATGTTATAGAGAAGGAACCAGGCTCCGAAGGGTTAAATGACCTGCCTGGGGCCACACGGTGACAGTGACAGAGCTGGGATACAACCCTGACAGGTCGAGATGCATCTTTCCTCCCATACCTGTGTCCCTTCCCCCTGGCCTGCCAGTTTCAGGCACCCCCATGCCCGACCACCCCCACCCCACCTCCAGGATCCCTTTACCCTCCCACCACCTCTACCAAGCTTTGTCCATTGAACTTGCATCCTCTCACCATCTGTTTCCTACTGCTTGGGCTCATTCCTATTTTTCATCTACCTGAAGCACACCTCTACTCTATGACCTTCAGTGGCTCCCCATTACCTATGAGCAAAGTTCATCTTCCTTGGCCTGGCATTCAAAGACCTTACTTACCCAGGCAACCTCTACACTCCCTTCCTGCCTCATTTCCCATTCTGCCCCAATAGGCAGCCTTGGCTCATGGTCCTGAATACCCAGCCCACACTTGGGCACCTCCGTGCCTTTGCTCACCCTGGCCCCTTTGCCCACAGTATCCTCTTCTCATCTCCATCTATTTAAATCTACCCTCTCTTCCAGGAAGCCTGCCCCAGGGCCCTCATTGGGAAGGACCCCTCCTTCCTCTGAATTCAGAGCTATGTGATGAGCCCTACTCGTGTCTGGCACCCCTGGAGTCTCAGGTGCACAAGTATTCAGTGAATGCTTGTGTTGCTAGTGGTTTCCAGGAAACAGACCTCCTTGTGTCTTCTCTGTGGCCTCCAGGGCCAGCCAGTGCAAACTCAGGGAAAGACTCTGCCCAGATTCTAATTCACCGCTCAACAGTTCTGCCTCCCTCTCTTCCTGCAAGCTTCTTTGCATCTTCCCAGAGTTGTCATATTCTTTCTAGGTCAACCATTTTCCTCTTATCTCCCATCAAAATGTCCCTGTCCTGGGCCCCCTCTACTCAGCTGACTGCTGCACGACTGGCCTTCTGGTTTCTGGCATATGAAATCCAGATACTTTGTTAATGGCAAACCCTGGCAAAGGGAACTAGACCCTGGGGGATGTCAACTACTCTGTATCTGGGCTCAAGATCCTCAGTTTTGCACATGGGGAAACTGAGGCCCTGGAGAGGGCAACAGGGGGCTTACATAAAGGCACTGGCTGGATTCTCAGGCAAGGCTCCCTGGGGACTCTCTGTGACTCGCTGGTCTATCTTGGCCGCAGGGACTAGAATCACAACCACATCGGCGGGCACAGCACTTTACAGTTTGTACACACTTTCCCTTAGATAGGTCTTCATCTCCTCAGCTCGGTGGGCTTTCAGTGGGGCTCAGAGAGGCAGGCTGCATGTCCTGATTCCATGGCCCGCTGCTGGCGGTGGGGCCGCGCCTGGAAGGCAGGGCCAGCTGGTCCTCAGCTGGTGTCACCTGCCAGCTTCCCTGCTGGCTGCGGCCCCGTGTGTCTGTCTGGCTCTGTCTGCAGGTCCTGTTCCCCTGGCGGGGACTGAGAGACTAAGCCGAAGGACATGCGGGACAAGGGCAGGAGGTGCCCCTGTTCCTGGCAGCAGGGGGATCAGCCTCTGGTCGTGTGGAGGCCAAGGAGAGTGACGCAGGCCAGGCCCAGCTCCCATTCTGGAGAACAGGACTTCCTGGGCTGCTGTGCGATGGCCTAGGTTTTCTGGCCGCCCGACCCCGGCGGTCCCTCAGCCACATCCTGCCTATCTGGCATTGCTAGGCCTGCACTCTGGGCCCGAGCTTCACTTGACAGTGACCCAACACACTGACAACGTGCACATGTTCACACACTGAGCTTCCTCCCCCCACCCCACCCCCCGGGCTACAGTGCGGGCCACCCCCCAGGACCACCGTGAGCTAGTCTGCAGGTGTTTACGACACACAGGATCCTACGTTTCTCTAGTTCATGTTCTATTTTAAACAACCTAGATGGGAGGAAGAGGGGGCATTGTCCCACAGCAATCAAGACCTTCTGCTCTTAAATCAACTATGGGTTCAAATCTAATCTGTGCCTTTTAACAGTCATGCGTCTGCCAAGTTACTTAACCACTCTGAGCCTCCATTTCTCACCAATAAAATGGGAATGATAGCACAGTGAGGATTAAATGAGGAAACGCCCATAAAGCACTGACCTCAGGACCTTTGCATCTCATCTCCCACTCCACCCTGACAGGCAGTCCTGGCTCAAGGCTCCCCACTTGTGCATCTCCATGCTTTTGCTTACCCTGCCCCGCTACCCGCAGCATCCCGCTCTCATCTCCACATACACACAATCTGCCCCCTCCTCCAGGAAGCCTCAGTGTGTCTGCTGGGGTCATCAGTGTCAGGAAGTTGAAGGGGTAGAAGTTACTAGAGCTGGGCTTTAGACCTAACCAATACCCCCTTTCACAGATGGAAAAACCAAGGCCCCACAAACAAGAGGATGTACCTGAGGGCTCATAGCAAGTTAGTGTGGCATTGAGACTGGAACCCATGACTCCTGTCTGCAAATCCCATAGTGGGGGCTGGGGGTCCTTGGTGGCTTCCTCCTCCTCGGGGTGACCCCCTGCCAGGGGTCTAGTAACTGAGTGGGTGGTCTGCTTTTCTCAGCATGTTTAAGGGATTGTGGATTGGGGTGGAGGCTGGGGGTCCCCCAGATGAGCTTCTTCATCAAGTGTATGTGGGGAAGAGACCCAGAGGGGCTGAGCCGTGGCCATAATCCAGATGGGGGCTGAAGCAGGGACAACAGGCACCATAGGGGGAGCCCCAGAGGAAGGCACCATTTCATCGCATGCTACTAAAGCAATCTCCATTGTACCCTCTTCCCTGTAGCCATTTATTTATTTCTGTATCTTACCCTTGTGGAAAATTCACTCCCACCCTCCTCAACCTTCCCCAGTCAGTGACATTAGCACTCGCTCACAGAGTGCTAATGACATTTGCATTTTGCTGGCTGTTGAAATCGGGCGCCTGGGTGGCTCAGTGCATTAAAGATTCTTCAGCTCAGGTCATGGTCTCGGGGTCCTGGGATCAAGTCCTGAGTCGGGCTTTCTGCTCAGCAGGGAGCCTGCTTCCTCCTCTCTCTCTGCCTGCCTTTCTGCCTACTTGTGATCTCTCTCGGTGTCAAATAAATAAATATCTTAAAAAAAAAAATAAAGAAAGAAAAGAAATGTGGGCTGGGGCTTGCGGACCGGACCGTGGTCAGGTGTGGCCTTTGCAGCCTGCAGGGCGAGGCAGGTAGGCTGGGCGGGGGACCCATGCTGATCCAGGAGAGGCAGAGAAGGGGGAGCAAGGTGGGGGGAGAAAAGGAAAGAAAGACCGGTGGAATGGAGAGATTTTTGCCTTGCCAAGACACGGAGCAGCTCCCGGTCCAGTGTTCCACCTCCCCCTGCAGGCACTCACAGGATCCTCCTCTGCATCACATCCCTAACATTTATTGAGCGAACACTACTGTGGGCTTCACAGACTTGCGAAAGTCATTTTAACTGCCTGCAATCCTCGAAGAGAGATGCTATTATTATCCCTGCTTTATAGACGAGGAGACTGATGCTCTAAGAGGACCCCTGACTTACCCAGGGTCCACTTCTGGAAAAAAAATGGCCCCAGCACGTGGCCATCATCTACCTGCCGTCAAAGACCATGCTTCCGATCACTGCAGTAACCTCCTCTCGCACCTTGTGTGGGTTTGGATATAGCCAGGAAACAATTCTAGGCTCTGATCCATGACCAGCATCCATCTGATGGCTTGCAGCAGACCCCTGTCCTGTGCCCAGGCTGCTCCTGGGGGCCCCCCCGTCTCTGGATGCCAGTTTCCTCATTGGTAAAATGAAGCCGTTGGTCCAGCTGGCTGGAGCATCCCAAGAAGGAATTTTCCCATGAGGAAGGAACTGTCCTCCAATGCACTCAAACTCTCGTGGAGTATCCACCCACTCCCTCCAACATATACATTTATGTTTTCCATCAAAGCAAACCGTGAAACATTTGTCGAGCTTCCCTGCTCTGCAAAGGACACTGTGCTAGACACGGTGGGTGTGACACTTACATGTTTTTATTCAGGACCTACACACAGGCATATGCATATCTTTGTGTCTTAGATGGGTTTCCAGGCAAGTTCAGCTGGGACCTCTATCCTGATGCACAACCCCAGGTTCCTGCCTTATTTGCCCCATCACATGGCCCGGAGAGCATCTCACACAGAAAGGAGCCCCCCCAGAGGCAGCATGAGCCAGTGAGATCTGCCCCCAACCCAGCAGTTGGCTGATCTGCTTATCTGCGACAGGTGGGCATCTCTTGGACGGCCCGAGCTGGCAGTGGCCAGGCCATCTGACACGTCATCAGAGCAACTTGAAACCTTTGACTTGGGCGTCTAGAAACAAGCCTGATCCTTCTCCAGACCTCCCAACACCAGCCACCCAGGTAAGGGACTTCAGGCTTGTTCCGCACGTGGTTCTGCGGCTCTGTCTGTTGCACTGTTGCTAATAGAAACCATCCACAGGGCACTCTGTCGTCCTTTATCACCATGCCCACTCTTATACCCTTCGTTAGCAGGAGAGCCCAGGGGTTCAGGCTCTAAAGTCTAAGAGACCTGGGTTCAAATCCTGAAAGCATCAATTACTAGCTGTGTGACCTTGGGCAGGTTCCTCAACCTTTCTGTGTCTCAGCTTCCTCATCTGCAAGGAAACAACAGCACCCACCTCCAGGGTTTGTGGTGAAGATCAAATGAGGCAATAGGTAAAAGGGCTCAGAACAGGGCAGACACACAGTAAGCTCAGAATGCAAGAAAGGTTAACTATAATTCATTCATTTTTGCGTTGACAGTCTATGTCCTCTCCTAGAAGGCGGAGTCCCTGAAGGCCAGGTTTCTCTACCTCATTCTTAATTGAATCCCCAGATCCCAGCACAGTAAACTGACTTTGATCGTTGAATGAATGACAGAGTGAAGATGCTTTGCCTTTTTATACAGAACCTTCAGGATAGTCCTTTTACTTATTTGACAGAGAGAAACATGGCGAGAGAGGGAACACAAGCAGGGGGAGTGAGAGAGGGAGAAACAGGCTTCCCACTGAGCCCAACATGGGGCTTGATCCCAGGCCCCCAGGATCATGACCTGAGCTGAAGGCAGACGCTTAATGACTAAGCCACCCAGGTGCCCCCAGGACAGTCCTTGAAGGCCTTTGCATGAATCTGGACATGGGTTTGGTTGTGACCAATAACTAGTCCCTTTAATAAGAGAGAGGTTGATTTTTCTCTAAGTAAGATTCTGAGCTAGGAGGATTTTTCCACACCGAAAAGTTAGGGTCCCAGCTTTCTCCATCTTGGGGCTTCACCATTGCTGGTCTGCATGATCCATCATGGCCCATGACATCCTCTCCATTTTATTCAGCAAGGAAGAAACTGGAAGAGAAGATGCCACTTCTTTAAGGGGGTGCATATGTCACTTGCATCCATGCCCCATTGGCCAGTATGCAGTCATGTGGCATACTTAGTGGCAAGGGACACTGGGAATTATTGTCTTCATTCTGGATGGCCGTCTGCCCAATTGCAACTCTATTTCAAAGGAAGAAGGGGAAAATGGATACTGTGGGACCCTCCACCTTGCCAGATAAGTGATCCACCCCTTTATTGACCCTCCTTCCCTGCTTTGTCCCTCTGGAAACCAGTATTTCACCATCCCCATACTTTTGCCTTTTCCAAAACGTCATCCAATCGGAATCATACAGTAGGTAGTCTTTTCGGACTGGCTTCTTTCACTTAGCAATGTGCCTTTAAGTTTCCTCCATGTCTGGGGTGCCTGGGTGGCTCAGTCGTTCAAGCATCTGCCTTCAGTTATGGTCATGATCCCAGGGTCCTGGGATTGAGACCCCCTTCAGGGCTCCCTGCTCAGTGGGGAGTCTGCTTCTCTCTCTCCCTCTGCCCCTCCCCTCTGCTCCCACTTTCTCTCTTAAATAAATAAAAATCTTTAGTTAAAAAATTATTTAGAAAATTAAAATTAAAAAAAAATGTCCTCCATGTCTTTTCATGTTTTGATGGCTTTTTTTTTTTTTTTTTTTTTTTTTGCTGGGTGACACTCCATTGACTATACCACTTCTTGCTTACTCATTCACTTGTTGAAGGATACCTTGGTGGCTCCCAGTTTTAGGTGATCATGAGTAAAGCTGCTCTGTAGTCTCATGTGGGTTTTTGTGTGGACATGAGTGTGAGCCGTTTGGATCAGCATCTCGAAGCAGGACTGCTGGATTGTATGGTTAAGAATATATTTGGCTTTTAAAGCCAAACTGCCTTCCAGAATGGCTGTACCATTTTGCCTTCTCACCAGCAATGAATGAGAGTTTCGGTTGCTCCCCACTCTCATTAGCAGTCACTACTGTCAGTTTTGTGCATTTGAGTCCTTCTGTCAAGTGTGTCATGACCTGATCCCCATTTTAGAGTTGGGGATTATGAAACTTGGAGGGGAGCTTGCCCAAGGTGATAAGGCAGGTAAGACATTGCAGAACTTTCCCTGGCTTATTTGACATGCGAGCCCAATACTCTCCCACCACCCCTCTGCAGCCTCTGCCCACGGCCGTCTCCCCGAGACTATAAACCAAAGTCCTGGGGTGATTCTTCCTGCACCAAGGTCAGGAGTGGCTGCTTTCCAGAGGTCTTATTCATTGTTTAGTCTCTGTCACCCCTGCCCAAGCCCAAGGTCAATGAGGGAGAACAGTGAGGGCTGGGGACAGAGTGAGTGGACCTGAGCCAAAGTTAGATCAGCCAAAACACAACTCTGGGAGGGGGCCAGGTGGACAGGAAGGCTGGGATGCAGGCGAGTCTGCCAGACTACTGGCCTCTGACCAGTCCTTGGGTCTGAGAGCCCTCAGGCCCAACTGGGGAAGCCTGGAGCTGCCGCCCAGATCATCAAGAACCAGCAACAGACCAGAAATGATGGCCAACTGCAGGGGAGACCAGGGATGAAGGCTGGACTGAGGTCAAATGCTGCGTTAGTTGGGAACCAATCTTCAGCTCCAATCTGATAACGCAAGACAAGCAATTTATTTGCTTTTTATTGTTTTCCAATGTATTGATAATTTGGGACCTATTTATTGGTGTTTAAGGCAGAGCTGAATCCAAGGCTGAAATGGTGCTCATGTCTGTGACCTCTGCTTCCCGCCTTGGGGGTTTCCATCCTGGGGAACACACACCCCATGGGGTGGTGAGACGGCAGCCAAGAGCTTGGGACCCACATCCGCTCATTTCCAAGCCTATGAAAGGACCTGCTTTTTCCCAGGAGCCCCAACAGAAGTTCCAGACTTGAAGCTTATTGGCTGGGCTCTAGTCACGTGACCATTTCTGACCAATTACTAAAAGGAGGAGAGAATGCACTGATTGGCCGGACTGGGTCAGGCTTGGGAGGCGGTGGGCAGTATGTGCCTGGGGAGCGGGGGTAGAGAATTGACCTGACATTTGGAGAGGGTGGGAACCCCAAGGGGAAAACCCGGGTGCTGTTTTCTGACAGAGGAAGGAATGCAAAGCAGAGGAAACAACAGATGACCCTGTTGGTGGCATGGCAGGGGGTGGGGGACGCAGAGCAGACGGGGCCTTCCTGTAGCTTACAGCACTGGGGTGGCCTTTTGTTGATGGGTGTTCCTCGGGTTCTGTGGATCTGGTATCCGAAAGCCTGATTTGTGCGGCACACTCACACTCACACACTCACACTCACACCTACTCTCGCACTCTCACACACAGTGTGTCTGCAGGTGACGCTTCGCTTTCCAGAAGGACTGTCCGGGGAAGTCCTTCCCACACAGAGTCCCTGTGCTCCCTAGCAGCCTCCCACTGTTTCAGCCACCCACATTTGGCTGCCTTGGGTTCCCCTCCACTTGCTGGGAGGACCTTTTCCTTTCTCCCCTCACTTCCTCGTGGTTGGTGAAAGTTTCTTGAGCCACTTTTAGGGGGTATTTGCCCGAATGGGTTCCCAGAAGAGCCTGGCTTCTGAAGGCTTCCTTCCCAGAACAGCAACCGCAGCCCTCCCTTCAGCTGCGGCCACTCCAAGACGTGTCAGAGGGAAGGGGGTCGGGGAGAAGGAGGCAGCCGCCTACCGAGCAGGAGCCCCATCTGTGGGGAAACCAGGGGCCTCTGTGGGGTCCAGCGTACACAAGAGCGGGCCATCCTCCCGGCAGGAGACGTCTAATGTGGCTCTGTTATGCATTTAGGGTGCGGTGTATGATTTCATTTGAAAAAAGATTGTTCTGCAGGAAAAAGATCAAAAACCACAGCATATGATGCTGCCTCTGGGGCAGCTGTGGCCAAGTATTTTTTGTGTTCTGTCCGTTGTTAGATTTTGGTCAACCACAAACCTCCTTGCCCTTCCCAGTGTGTCTCTCTCTCTCTCTCTCTCTCTCTCTCTCTGTCTCTCGCCTGCGGATTCTGCAGCTCTGACTCACCACACAGACCAGCTCAGCGTTCAGCACTGCCCGGCCTTATTTGGTGTGCTTGGTGCTGCTGGGTCAACAAGCATTCATTCATTTCTTCAGCGGAGGGCTGGTGCTTTCTTACCATGTGCCCAACACTGTTCCAGGTGCCGGGGATCCAGAGTGATCCAAGTGGGAAGGTCCCTGCCCACTCCTCTGGGAGCTCCCCAGAGGACCCTTCTCTGGGTGTCTTGTCTCCTTGCCCCTTGTCCATTGTCTCGTTCAATGCTGAACTGCACTTGAACTTGGTGAATGTCTATGGCCTGATTATTTTCCACACTGTTGTTCAAAGCACCCACTTAGGGTGGATGCTACAGAGGTATTGGAACAGCTTAGTCCTCACTCTCCAGCACTCGGAGTCTAAAAGGCAGCTGGTGGTAGGTCCTGGAGAGAGAGGGGAGGCCACGGTCAGACCCCGTCTGGGAGTGCTTGCAAGTAAAGGGGAAGAAGTGGCCGGCCTTCCCTCCTGCCATACATCACTCATTTGAAACACTTCAGAGGTCAACTTCCTAAGGGGCTCTTGGCCTGTCAGAGACAGACAGACATGAAAGACATACAAGGTAGAAAGTAAGAGGGTTTGGAGCGGAATGATAAAGGAAGACTTGAGGGTTCCAGGGCCAGATTGAGAGGTTCCTTGTGGGCGGTGATGGTAATGGGAAGTCAGAGAATGTGGTACATTCAGGTTGGGCTATGAACTGGGGTGGGACAGGTGAGGAGTTGGGAAGGGCATCCCAGGAGGAGGAAACAGTGAGAGTAGAAGCCTGGAAGTAGGACCCCAGGGGCTTGGAGGACTGTGCCAGGCAGGAAATGAGATGAGTGCAGACAGCTTCTTCCCTGCTGGCCTCCAGGCTTGGCTGCACAGGCCCGTGGCCATCCTCAAGTCTGCCTTAAACCACTGCCTGGATTTGAGTAGAGTGGCTCCTCCATTTTGCTTCTCTTCCCCCCAAGGCTCAGGACAGGGAGGAGCCCTTCAGAAGAGGGGTGCTGCACAGGGGCCGAGAGGAATGAATCCCCCCATCTCCAAGGTTCTTTACAGAATGGAGAAAAGATGTTCACTGCAGCTTCAAAAGTTGCGACAGAGCCAGGGCTGGAAGTCAGAAGACTTGGTCTCATGTCCCAGCCCAGCTACTCATGTCTTCAGCCTCCCTGTCCTGTACTTCGCTGGTTGTAAAATAAGGGGCAGATCCCTCCCAGCTTTAGGGTTTTCTTCCAAATCAGACCTTGGGTGCAGATCCTAGCTCTGCTAGTAGTATGGCCTTGACTCTCTGTGCCTCAGTTTCTCGTCTGTAAACTGGGGATAGTGATCCTATAGATCTCATAGCCCTGATGTGGAGATTTCCTGAGATGACTGAGTGAGATCGCCAGGCTCTGCTTCGGCATTCTGCAAACTAAGTACTTTGGAGAAGAGGAAGGGCTTGCTGCTGGGCGTGGGTCGAATGGTGGCGTTTCAGTCGCACCCCCATTAATGCCTGTTTGGATCCCGAATGCAGGAGGTTTTGGAAATTTCTGGGGGACACAATGCCTGCAAGTTAGAAGATGCCGAGGAGCCCAATCTGCCCTGTGCTCATCTGGTCCTTTCCTGGTGGCGGTGGGCCTTGCGCCCTCTCTGGCCGCCAGCATCCAGCATGGAGCCAGGCACATGGGACCTTCAGCCAGCGGCTGGTGAACGGATGGACAGAGGGAAGGATGATAGTGCACTCCCCACAATACGCTTGCCTAGTCTCGGTCCATGTGTCCAAGGTGGCTGGAGACGCCAGGCTCTGGCTTTGTCTGTGACAGTTTGGTTTTGGCTCTTGGACAACATCATGGCTTTCAGGTCATGGAGCAGACTCAGAACGAATGGTTTTTGAGCTTGTCGGTTTCTTAGCAGCGGTGGCAGTAGGTGCGAGGTTCGTGGTCCCGATCTGAGGTGGGAGCTCGCCTGCTGCCAAACGCAGCAGAGTTCAGAGCCCAGCTCCAGGGCTGGGTGACCTTGGCCGTGGTACTTAGTCTCTCTCAAATTCAATTTTCTCATCTGGAAAATGATAGCGCTAATAGCATCCAACACATAGGGCCCTGATGAGCTTAGATTAAATAATGGGCATAAAAACACAGAGTAGAGCTCTGGGCACCTGGTGAATGCACCAGAAGGATGATGATGGTGTATTTACCTTCCGCTATTTCTTGCCTAAACTTCTCTCTTCCAAACAGATTTCTGCAGACTGCTTTGCGTTTTTAAAACAAAAATTATTTTTAAAAAGTTATTGTTATGTAAGCAATACACAGTCCTTAAAAATTCAAATGACCCAGAAGGGTTTAAATTAAAGGTAATCCCAAATCTCCTCCCCCCTCCCCACTCTCCCCCACCCACCCACCAGTGCGCTGTTTCCCTTTCCTAGCCACATTCTTTCTAAAGGTACAGCTTCCAAGTATGGAACTTTCTTCCCTATTTTCTCCGCAAGAGTAGGGGATAGGTGTGCAGTCAGGTAGGGATGGTGGCCAGGTGGCTGCTCTGTTGAATTGCCATCCAGGCTAGAAATCCGGGCCTCAGTGTTCCCACTGGAGCAGGGGGTGGGGAGGGATGGGGGTAGGGCAGAGACTGGGAGGGGGCGGGTTGCATCCGTGTCCTCGAGGCAGCATGGCTTTTGAGGCGCTCCAGTGTTGTGTCCAGGAGTCCTGGCAGGGGGCCAGGGGCGTGCCACATTCAGGCCAGGCTTAGAGGGACAGATTCACAGACACCCTGTCCGGCCCTGTGCCCGGGCTCCCTGTTCTGTCTCGGAGCCCCAGGCTCAGTCCCACCCGGCCTTCCATGTTCCTGGCAGGACATCCACTCATTCCCATCCACCTGCTGAGAGTCTGCCCTTCTACGTCTGTGCCCTCTGGGGCCACACTGCTTCCCCCGTCAGGCAGAGCTCCAGGCCTCTCCCGGACCCCCGGGGCATCGGGCCAAGGGCACGCCCACACTGGGGTGCGAGATACACTGCCTTCCATTACTTCCTTGGATTCCACCACCCGCATGGAGTCCCCTCTGCCCATTTGAAGGACAGTCCCTTCCAGGCATGTTGGGGAGGGACCGTCCTTGCCCCCTACAATTCTGTGGGAGTCTCAGTGGCCTTGGTGTGGCCCAGATCACTAATGGGAGGCTCCTTTGCCAAGCATTGGGGTGCAGTTAGGGAGAATGGTCAGTGGCCATTTCCATGCCACCCCGGGCCCAGTGTGGTGTTCTTGGCTGCAGCTCTTGGCCATGAGTTTGGATGCATAGACTCCCAGCCTCTCCCAGTCATCTCAGGGTAGCCCCATGGAAGTCCTGACACCTCTTGGGAAGGCTGTTCCAAGATCAAGGCACTTGAGCCTGTAGCTCTTGGATCTCCCCAGATCTACTAATTGCTGATCTCCAGAGATGCTCAACGACTCTCAACCTGGGCATGCTGCCTCTGCCTGCCCCCCTACCAGGCTTACCCACCCCTGACCTCTGCAGGCCCCAGCCTATGCTCTCTGAGAGTTTCCAGGGCCCAGAAGGTGGGCTATCTTCCTAGATATCCTCCAACAACCTCTGTGTCTGGTCTTGGAACTCAGCAGTCCCCAAGACGTGGGAGCCAAAGACTTGGCCACCATCTGGGAAAAGGGAGAGAGAGTTCCCACAGCAGAGCGAACAGATCAGGAAAACTTGTCTCAGTAAATTCTCCTGCCACCCACACTGGCTGTAACTGACAAATCAGTCCCTCTCATTCATTTGTTTCCTGAGCACCCACTAAAAACCAGATTTGTTCCAGAACTGGAGGTGAAAGAAAAATCAGACAAGATCGATCGATCTCAAAGAGCTCGGGGTTTAAGTAGCAGTTCGCAGATGTGGTCCTCAGACCAGCAGGGTCAGCATTGCCTGGGAACTTGCCGGAAGTGCAGTTCTGCAGACTCCCACCCCTGACTTAATGAATCAGAGATGTGGGAGTGAGATCCAGCAGTCTGGACTTCGAAAGCTCAAGTCTGAGATTCACTGACTGCAACAGGCAGGTGGCAGGTGGTCTAAGGCACTGCTGCAGGGGCCCATGGAAGGGGTGATGGGGCTCATGCTGGGGAAGGGGGTTGCCAGGAAAGGCTTGGGTTATGAATGACTTCCTTAGAGGTAGACATAAAGAAATCTGAGTGTGCCTTGGTGGAGGGGAGTGGATTCCTGGCAGAGGGGTCAGCACATGCAAAGTCCCTGGGGCATGCCAGAGCAGAAGCGTTCAGGATCTACAAGTGGTCATGCTGGGCTAGAGTGGAGAGTGGAGGAGGGTGTGGGGAAGGAGAGGGCTAGTCAGTGGGCTTCTTGTGCTCTGAGCTGGTTTTCCCCAGTAGTGCTGGAGAGTCAGGAAAGCATTTATGCAGGGGTGAGGGAAGATCTATGTCCTGGGAAGATGGGTGGTTGAGATAAAGGATCTCTGGACCACAGCAGGTGTTGGGCTGTCTTCTGAAAGGCCGGGCCAAGACTGTGGTGAATAGGGAGCTAGAGGCAGGATGGGGCTGGGATATACTGGGTCTCAGAGGAGCCATGTCCTGTTGCCAGAACATTCCCATCAGGGAGCCACACCTACTGAGTGTGGAAGCCCAGGTGGCCCTCTTCTGTCCAGCTCTCAGTACCTCCGGAACACTCAGTAACTGTCTTGCACTATAATCAGTCTGGGCGTTCCTGCCTTCCACTCCGAGAGTCTCCATTTAGCATCTCCAAGGGAGAGGAGATTACAATAGGGTCTGCGTGTCTAGGTTCTGGAGCTGAAGGGGCAGCACCAAGAAATGCAAGACTTAGCCCAGAGCCCCTCTGAAGGTGGAGAGTGGAGGCTGGGAGCTGCAGATAGGGGCCCTGGTGGATGGTGGACCGGGTCAGGAGGTCCCTGGCCTCTGCCCTTCAGTGCTGGCCTGCCAGCCCCATGGGGAGGAGATGGCCAGGGAAGCCCCCTGCTTCACCTCCTCCTCAGAGTGGCCCAGGCTCCTTCAGAGGCCCCAGCCACCCTCACAGCCTCCCTAGGGCCCAGCGGGCACATGAAAGGGAACCGGGGACTCTCCCAGGCCTGGGGCTCTTGTTTGGGAAGGGGCCTCTGATGAGCTCATCGTGTGGTGAGTCTGGGGCTGAGAGGAGGGAACTTGCAAGCCATAGTCAGGATCCTGGGTCCTAGAGAGCTGGGGAGAGAGACGGCCCTGCTGCCAGAGGGGACAGGTGTGCGGCAGGTCTCCAGCTAGAGGGCCAGACCGGGCGCCCATGTGACTGGCTGGGCAGCAGCGTTGGGCTGGCAGCCCCGACTTCCCAGGCACCCCACTCTGGGGTAGCTCAGGCTCAAGTGCGTTCACTAGCCTGGCCTAGCCCGTGTGTATTCAAGGACCACATTAGCCCAAACCAGCAGTCAGTGCAGATTTGTGGTGAGCGCTCAGAGGAGTTGCGGCTCTAGTGGAGGAGAGGTGCCAGCCAGGCTCCCTCCTTCAGGAGGGCTCAGGTCTTTCTGCTTTATTCTGAGTACTGATTTAACAACCTTGAGGAAAAGAACAGCAGGGCTTTATGGCCTCACCGACTAACTGGCCCGGGAGGGGTTTCAAGGTCATCTCTTTTGACAACTTGAGAGGCGTTCATTGATCTTCTGCTTACATACTACCACCAACGGAGAGCTCACTACCAGTCAAGATGGCAATGTTTCAGATTTTCCTGCTCTGCACAGAAGCAACCACGATCAAGCTGGTTCACTCCTCAGTAGACTCTGGGCACAGGTCTTCTCCAGTCATCTGTAGACTCTAGGCTGTCACATCCCCAGGATTAATGTCAGCCCTTTCCTGGCAGGGAGCAGTGCTCAGGACTTGGCTAGTGCCATCCTCACCTCTCTCAGGTGGACCCATCAGTGCCTTAGAGATGAGGCTAGGCTGAGCCTTGGGCTTTCATCCTAACTCAGTGACCCTGAACTATCAGATGCCCTGAGCTACCCTCGAGCACCGACCTTTGGAGGCTTCTGGAAGGCTTGTCTCCAGCAGGCCTCCTTCCTCCTACTGCCTCCCTTCCCTGGCTCCCCATCCTTCTGCAGAACCTGCCTGCTTACATCCCTGGAGCTTCAGCGTATTCAATCAGTGGGTCTGTTGTAATTTCTCTTACGGGGTAAAAAATAACAAGACTACCTGTGAACCCCTAGGTGGAGAAGGAGTCTCGGAACTGGCCGTGACCTCTGGCCTCAGCCTGCCACTGTCACGCTTCCCCTGGGGTGCAGGCATCAGCCCACCCTTGCATCAGTCCCTCTCGGCTTTGTTGTTGGCATTGCTGTTTGGGTTTTTTAATAGCTTTATAGACACATAATTTACATACTAGAAATTTGCTCATTTTCAAGGTAGGATCCAGTGGTTTGTCATAAATCTGAGTTGTGTAACCATCATTACAATGTAATTTTGGTATGTTTCCATCACCCCCGAAAGAAACCTGGTGCCCACTGGCCAGTTGGTTCCTGCCCCTGCCCTCAGCCCCGGGCACTCACCAGTCTCCTCTCTGTCTCCGGAGATTTCGCCGTTTCTGGACATTTCGTGTTAATGGAAGCACATACCACATGTGGATGCCTGTTTTTTACCTCCTGGTAGAGATGTGAGGAGACAGTACCCACTCACTGATAGGCCCACCTTCCCAAGGCCGCGTCTGAGTGTGTTTTCTCCCAAGTCGGGAGACCTCATAGAGACACTGAATGCGATCTTTATTTTAGTACAAGAAGGAAATCCTCTGTACCCAACCCTACATTAGGACCGTCTGACATCTGCTTACATACCTTCAGTGTCAGCCAGCTCACTACCCCCAGGACTGAAGGAAACCTGATCACACCGTAAGCGCCAGGCTTGCTGACGTCATGTGATCTTCAGTTCCAACCTCTGAGATGGAAGCATTTTATAGCTGACGAAATTGTAGTTCAGAGGGGTTGGGGTATGTAATTTTGGTATGTTTCCATATTTTCCATTAAGTCCCAGCCCCGCCAAAATCACACAGGTAGGAAGTAGAAGTCAAGATTTAAACCCCAGGTCTCTCTGATTTCAAATCCGTCTTTTAATCTATACAACATTTCCAGCTCTCCCAGGAGCCGGGGAAACTCCTCTTTGTATCAGGGCAGACTTTCTCTTCCCGTGATTTGTACGTTGTTTCCAGTTTTGCCAACAAGATCCACACGGACCCCCAACCTGGACATTGGTTCTTCAGGTCTATGTCTGGCCCCACCAGCACTTTTCAGGGGACAGGCAAGTGGGAAGCATGAGAGAGAAGTTGGGCACAGGTTGGGCTGACCCAGGCTGGCTCTTGGGACCTTTGAGGATCCCCAGTCCTCCATGGCATAGAGTCTGCTGGGACTGCTCCCCATCTAGTGATTCTCTGTTAGAAAAACTGGGGGCCCAGGGAGGGTCAGGTCCCCCAGTCTGAACAAATTCTGCCCACGCTTCAGAGAAAAAGGCAGGAGGGAAACAGACATGGCACAAACCGGAAGAGAAGGATGGGTCTGGTAGCCCACTGACCCATCTTACTTTTCTAGCCAAGTGAGACTTGGCATGAAACAGGAGGCCAGGCTTCATATCCCTCCCCCCGCCTCACTGTAGCTAGATCTGCCTGGCGCTGGGAGAGCAGGCCGGTGCAGAAGGGGAATGGGCCCCAGCCCGCCTTCCCCCCACGGGAGCCCCCCAACCCAGCATGGGCTTGGAAAGCTGGACAGCCCAGCCCAGAGCCAGCCTCTCCGATGCCACTGCCAAATACCAGACCACTTCTCGGGCTTTCCAAGAGCTCTGGTGTCTCCCCACAGAGCTGCAAGCCTGCAATTAGGAAGCAACAAAGGGCTGAACTTTCTCCAGGCTTCAGGCTTTTCGGTGGGGAAGATAAGCTTGGTCCAGATTAAGCTGGAGGGTAATATTTACTCACCCATAATACTCTCTGGCGAGGAGCAGTCTGGCTCCCGGGGTTTCCATGGGTAGGAACTGCCAGGGCTCTTCCACCCCTTCCCGGGTCTCCAGGAAGCCTCGCCTGCCCACTGACGCGCGGCCCGGCTGGTTACTGTAGTGCTTGCTCTCATTGGGAAGGAAAATGAGAAAAGCTCTAGTGTCTGACACGTTATCATCAGTGGAGCACTTAGCCGGTGCAGTTATATCTCATCCAATCCATACAGCTTCCCGGGGAGTCGGGCTTGTAACCCCGCAGAGGTCCAGGCTTAAGTCCCAGCCCCGCCACTCCAAGCTCTTGACCTTGGGGAGGTGGCGACATCTTACCCGCGAAATGGGAGCACCAACGGATGTTTGGAAGTGGGGTCGTGAAGATGGGCCAAGGTGTACATAAAGCAGCTCCCCCCAGTCGCCGGCTCCTCGCAGGGCTTAATCCATGGGGGGGCTGTCAGACGAACAGTTAGAATTGCTGGGAATAAGGCTTGGGCAAGCGACGTCACAGCCATTTAGGGGCAAAGTGAGACTCAGACCCAGGGCCACCGGGCTGGGTAAGCCAAGCCTCCGACAGGCCAGTCGGGGAGCAGCCAGGCTGGTAGGCTGGTAGGTGGCTGGGCGGGGAGGGGGGGTGCTGGCCAGTGCAGGGGTCGCAGACACAGCCCTGAGCTCCGGAGAGGGGAGGAGGGGCCCCAAGTGCTTCCTGTCCCCACTCCCCTTTGTGGAACAACAACCAGGCCATTCTCTGTTCTTCATCCCCTGCCTCACTGACTTGTGCCCCTGGAGGCAGAGAGAAGAGCGCCCTGGCTCATTCCTGAGGAGAACAAAGAAGGAGGTCAAGGCTGTCCCCCAAGGGGCAGGCGCTGGCTCCAGGGAAGGAAGGGGGTGTTGAGAATGGTGGGAGGGTATTGCCAACCTCCCGCCAACCGTTGGATGCTGTAAACAAAAATCCCTTCTGGACTGTAGTGGAGCCTTCACCACCCATGGCCTAGCTGTGAGGACTGGCGAGGCCCCTGCCCCTCTCTGGGCCTCGTTTTCCCATCTCCAAAATGTGGAACTAAACAGAAGGAAACACTGCCTAGGCTGGAGAAATCAGGGGCTTCACGGCTGAGGAGATGTCAAGCTGGGCAATGAGAGGCGACAGAAGTTCTCTAGGCAGAGAACAGGAGAAAAGGGGAGAGACCCACAGCTTCAGAGTGGGGGGTTCGAATGGCCCGTTCACAATGATTTGTGAATGAAAAATCACGAATCATACATGTTCCTTATGAGAGAAAAAAAAAAAAACTAAAAGAAAGAAGTCACCTGAATATCAAGAGTAAAAGAAACATCACCAAAAGTCAGTTCGTATTTGATACCATTTCAGCCCTTTTTGATACAATTAAGAAAATAGCCTTTCTTCTCCCTCGAAGATGGAGAATCTCAGATTCTGCGCACACAGGAAAGGACAAAGGGATGTCTTCTGGAAGCAGAGCCTGGCCTGGAGCGCTGGACAGAGAGCGCTTCCCGGGGGTGGGGGCTAGAAGGCCAGGCCAGTGGGGGCGGCACTGGCGGGCAGACCCGGGGACAGCGGGACAGCGCGGGTCCTGACGGGGACTGTAGCAGAACCTCGGGGCTGAGGAGGGGAGCCCAGGGGGAGGGTCTGTGTGTGCATGAATGAGGCCTTGTGGGCAGGGCCCCCTCCCCACTGCTTCTGGGAAGGCCCCACGCCTCGCAGCTGGCTGAAGTGGCCACCCCCACTGCCACCGAGCAGCTGGCTGCAGAGGGGGCCTGATGACACCATGAGGCCACAGCTGCCGTCTTGCCCGCTCATTGGTCCCGCCATTAAAATATGGTTCGTCTTCATGGATGGGCGCTGAGAGGGTGGGCACCCGGGATGGTTGGCCTGGGCATAAATTGGTCTCTCTGCTCCTTGACTTGCAGACCCAAAGCTCAACTCGGGATCTCTTCCTGAGATAACATCCATGTCCTCCTTGAGCTCCCGCCTCGATTCCCCCAGCCCCCCACACCAGTGAGTTTCCCCCATAGAGGTGCCCCCTCACCTCTGTTAGACAGCCTCCTGGGCAGTCTGGACCTCAGGGACCCTCTGGGGGAATCCCGGTGCCTTGTGGGGGCGGGGAGCCCATGTCGCCTACACCATCATCACCTTGACTCTGAAAACAGGACGGGAGTGTTCCATTTCCTTCCCAGCCCCTGTGAAGTCTGTGAAAGGTAATTACGAAGTTATGGGGAATTCCCAGGCCTCCTAATTAGTGTTAATAGGGGCTGGGCGAGCCATTCCTGGGAAAATAGATGTCTTTGTTTGCGTTCTCAAAATTAGACCACTGTGCTCTGCCTGTAGGTGTGATGAAGCTGTGTTCTCTTCTCTCCTCCCTCCTCACAGTCCTAGAGCCCTGCACACAGAGGCACACACAGACACACTCAGACACGCACACATAAACATATAAACACACGCACATGCTGCAACATAACCAACTTCGAGCCTTTGGCTGTTGGAGTAAGACATCATTTTGCAAAGCAAGCACCGAAAACCAAACAGCCTTTCAGCCCCCTCGCAGCCCTCCTTGCCGATACCATGAGAGGTTCCCTTCCCCCCATGCCGCACCCCGACCCCAGAGACCCTGTGCGCCAACCTCCCCAAATGAGACTATATTAACAAACCATTGCGTGTTCCAATTAGCGTGGCGAGTGAACCTGGCCAGCCGTGCAGGGTAATAACACTCTCCTCTTCCCGCTAACAGGCCGAGGCACATTTCCCCAGGAGGAAGGAGCCAAGCCGGGCTCCCCTCTGTCTCTGTTGGAATAATGAGATCCGGCCTCCCAACCCAGGCCTGTGGAAGGCTCCTGGCCATCTGGCTCTGTGGTCACCCTGGAGGAGGTTTCCTTTGGACCAAGCAGGAGAGAGGGAATGAAGGAGGGAATGAAGCTAGCCTTTATTGTGTAGCACGGGCTGTCGAGCCTGTGACTGGAGTCCCCTACCCAGGATGAGGCTTTCTCGGCTGAGTTGTGGGTACCCATGGGGCTTGAGGCACCCTTCCCCAAGACAGGGGTACCCAGACTCTCAGAATTAACCCTGTATGTATATCCTAATAGAACATCAGTACTCCTTTAAGATTTGGAAGAATATCTTATTTTGATATCAAAACCACTGTGGGTGTATTTTGAAACAAAATGCCGTTACATATATATGATATGGTATGTGATATATGTATAGATCATGAATCCTTGAGGGAAACAGGAGATTTGCAGGCAATTTTGCTCTCTCGCGTTCTTCTCTGCGCTGGGTCCCCAGCTTTCTAGGTGGTGGGGGTAACGAGATTTCATCTGTAGCCACTGCAGGGCTGGGGACTAGGAGCTTGGAAGGCCAAAGCTATGTCCTATAGCGTCCTGCTATGTGACGTCGGCCCAGCCCCTACACTTTCTGATCCTCTTCTCTCTGAATGGCACAGTGACAATGATAATAATAGGTCCCCAGGGTCGGGGTCACAATATGCAGTCGGGCAGTTGAGGAGCTGGGGTGGGGGGGTTGGGGGGAGTTCTATGCTTAGAAAGGCCCCAGACTTGGCTTAATGCTCTGCTGTTGCCATCTTAAAATTCTTACTTTTTGCATAAGAGATCCCTCATTTTTACTGGGTCCCATAGATTATGCTGGTCCTGCATCTTTTGATGGATTTTTAACAAGGGTTAAATCAGAAATTTGTGAAAGAGACCCACGCAGAGGTTCATTTCTTCCTCCTTTCCTTCGTTCCTGCTTTCCCCAAACCCACTGAGCCCTCTGTGACCTGGGATTCAGCAGTGAACCCAGTGCATGGAGTTACTGGTCTCCTGCATTCGAAGGAAGGGGAAAGAAGATAAATTAATAGGAACAACAAAGGGACAGACAGTGACTAGGGAGAGAGACTGTCAGGCTGGTGGGGAGATGGTCACAGATGGTCTCCCTGAAGAATGTGATCAGAGACCTAAAGGAAGCCATGTGGAATAGCTGGGGAAAAGAGGGTCCCAGATAGAAGGACCAGCAGGTGCAAAGGCCCTGAGGTAGAAATGTGCTTGCCATGTGGAAGAGACCAGTATGGCTGTCCTGGGGTGAGAGAGGAGGAGGATCAGGGCCAGGTCCTCTGCTGTTGGTAAAGGATGTCTCCCCTCCTAGCTGTCTGTCTCTTCTGACTGGCCAGGAACCCCAATAGCCTCCTGCTCCATCGTGGCCCCTTTGGCCAAGCCTCACCCAGCGGGGAGCAGCTGGGAAGGGGATGGAGCAGTAGAGGAAGAAGCTGCCTACCTTTCTGGGGCCCCCACGTCACTGGCCGGTCATGTAGTCCTTGGCCTGCCCCTGCCAGGGAAAGCCAGTCCCCTCCGGGCACAGCCGGGCAGCTAGACATCACCGCTGAGGTTGTGCCAAGGATCCCTAAGTCCATACTGCAGAGAGAACCCTGACCTTAAAATGGAGTGAGGTCATTGAAAAGTAGCAGAGAGAGGGGTGAAAAGGCCCAGCTTCCCAGTTCATGCATCCAAGATATCCATACCTCAGAAGGTTGGCGAAGGTTCTGCTGAGGCACGCGTGAAGACACGTGGAGCCCAGCCGGGCGAGGAAACCCTCCCGGGGGGTCCCCTGCTGCATGCCGGGCTTGCTTCTGAGTGCGCCTGCATTGTATCACCCCACCTGCCTCTGGGAGCACACAGCGAGGAAAGTGGTTTAGTCCCACCCCTGTGGCCCCTCGTCCCACAGGTAATGGGATCCGGATTCTCTGTGGGGATTAGCTTGAACTAGAACATCTACCTTAGAAAGCCCGATACGATGCCTCTATGGGAGACGGGGTTCCCATAGACTCTTCTGCAGCAATGTTTGCTGCTCAGAGTCACATCAAGGAAGGAGCATCTGTGGGGAAATGGCCTCAAGCAAGGCTCAGAATCATTTTCTCAGTTCTTGAGGTAGCTACAGTGTAGTCTTGCTCTTTGGGTCCTCCTGGACGTGACCGAGCCTCTGCACCTGTGGTCAGGGCCTGGCAGCTCTGGTGTCACCTTATAAGGGCGCAGACAGGAAGTGACTTGCTCAAGGTCGCCCTGGAGCCTGGGACAGCCTTCTTATAAAGCCTGCTCCATATGCTCCCCCCACCCCGGCCCCACCCCATTCCCATGTGGAACGTGCCCCATGAACTTGCTGAGGCTTCCTTTCTTAATTACCAGGCTGCCAGGGGGAAATGAAACACCTGCCAGCTTCTTCCTCTTCCCGGCAAGGAGGCGCCCCAGGACCCGCTCCTCCCAGCAGGGCCCCCGTGGACCTGAGGTTGCCTTGGGCAGGCCAGCTTTGTAGAAGGGCTCACACACGCAGAGCCTCTAAATTAACTGTGGCCGCTCCTGCTGGGGGTCACCATTCCAGGGCAGGGTGAGGGGATTTACGTCCAGGCCCCCAGCGAGGTGTGTTTCGGCAAGTGTTACAGCTGACATAAACAGAGGCTTCCTTCCGCCTCCCCAAGAAATGGGCAGAGTGTGGGTGTGCCTGTGTGGGCACGCGTGCTGTCACTTTTAGACGGGGCAGAAAGCAGACAGAGGCAGAGACAAGACTAAGATGGAGAGGCAGTGACCAGCCGTAAAGTTGGAACTTGAACCCATATCACGGGACCAAGGACATACCTTTTATCCTGACCTCCTCAAGAATTGCAAAACAGGTGGCAGTTCGCCTTCGATTTGAGCCTGGCCTGAAGCCCCTTCCCAGCACTCTCGCCCCCGCCGGGCGGGACACGAGGGGCGCCGGCTTGCCTGCTGTGTGTGCTCCTCCAGGCAGCAGTATACAGAGAGAGCGTAGGGCCTTCCCTGCTAAGCTCATACGCTTTGCGATCCAGTATCTGTAAGGGGTGAGACCCACCTTCCTCTGCCCCCCAAGTGCTCGTTTCAGCGAGCCTTTCTAAGCCCTGTCCCCTTGATTCCTCTGTAGGTTGCAGACTGGGCTGTGTTTGCATGTTTAAATGATGGGGTCTGCTTGTCACATATTCAGACCACCATTTCCATTCCTAAAAGGACAATACTTGAATCCTTTCCACCTGGAAATAGAGCCCATGACCCCGATGTGTGCTCAGCTTTGGCGCTGGGAGCCATGAACTTGGCTGTGGGAGCCATGAACTTGGCTTGGGGCCCTGGATGGCCAAGCAGAAGGTGTGGTTTCCAGGTGAATGACGGTAGGGCTCCAGCTTCTCGAGAGATTTCTCCTGTCTCAGGCGGAGTGGTCCCATCGGTGCTCATGTGACCATGACACTGCATGGTCCACAGCAGCTCAGAGAAGGCGAAGCCACATGGGTAATGAGTGGGAAAGAGGAGTCCCCGGGTCACTCTGATGCCTCGGTCCACTCTGCCTGCTCCCTCCCCAGGGCAACCCTTGGAGAACGGGTAACCTGCTCAAGATTCATTAGGACCTCAGAAGATCTGCAGCAGGCAGGCCCACCAGGGCTGGCCAGACATGGAGCCTCCGTGTGCCCGACTCAGCAGTAGTAGGGCCAAGGTCAGGGGCTCAACCTCCCTGGCCCTCCAGCAGTCCTGGTGCAGGGGAGCCCCACTCTGAAGAGTGCTTGACAAAGAATGCAGTCCAGGATTCAGACAAGACAGTAGGGCCAGGCCCTGGCATCAGAGGGTGACCAGTTCAAGCTCCTCTGGCCTCTTCTGCTGGAAAGCCCCCCCAGGGCTCTTCAGACCCTCGCATGCCCTCCTCACTAGCTGCCAGGGTTTGCCGATTGTTGGGGGCACTGCCCCCCACCACCACAAGGGCCCCCTCGGGCCCTTCCCATAACCTGGGGAGCTGCTTGCATCTTTATCCTTGATTATACAGTGAAGCCACTGAGGCTCGGAGAGGTGAACCGGCAGAGGCTGCACAGCCTGGACATGGGGCCGGAGCCCATTTCTCTGAACACCCACTTCTGTTCTCTCCCATTCTCTGCCGCCTGCCCAGTGGGGGGAACCGCATTCACTTCTAAACTGCTCCTTTAACCCAAGGTTAGTCCCTGAATATTCCTTAGGGTCAGGGCTCTGCAAACCACAATCGGTGAGCCAAATCCTGCCTCATCTCTTTTTGTAAATAAACTTGGGATGGCCCCCAGCTATGACCCTCCCTTTACATGCGATCTGTGGCTACTTTCTCCAGCAAAGCAGAGCTGAATCATCTTGACAGAAACAATATGTCTGCAAAGCCTCAAATATTTACTGTCTGGCTCTTTAAGGAAAAAGTTGCCACCTCTGCTTTAGATGAGTCCCTGGCAGACCCCCTCCTGTCCCCTTCCCTAGGTCTCCTATCCTGCCTGGAGAAACCAGGACCTGAAGTTGTTTTATTTTTCATTATTAGGATTTTGTCAGAAGGAAGTAGAAATCCTCTCCTGGCGCTCCGTGTAAGACTGAATACTTGCTCATCCCCAAGGCTTCCGGGCGGGATCGAGGGCATCTTTCCTGGCCTGAAAATAATGATGTTTGGTGGAGTTGGTGACCAGGCTTCTGTGGAGGATGGAGGATGCCTTCGTTCCCTTGTGTCTGAGCCCCCACCGCCCTGCCCCCCCAGCCCCTGTCCTTGTCTCCGCCCTAGCCCAGCCCTTTCCGTCCCCTACCCCTGATCTGCATCCTTTTTTAGGACCCACATCCTAGGAGCAACTGGGATGAGTTTTTTCTGGGGAGGAACTCCTGCCCGTCTGTCTGCTCAGGTCCCTCCCCAGATTCTTCTTTGATTCACTTCCTCACAGGCTTTTCTCCACTAGGCAGTAGCTTTGACACGGTCTCTTGGTTTTTTCGGTTGTTTTCCCTCCAAAACTTGAGCTGAAAATACCTGTCATCATTCCTCTTATGGGAAGGAGTTGTGGCCTCCCTAATTCGGGCCAGGTGACTAGACTCAGTGCAGTTGCCCTGGGAGGACCCAGTGCCTCTAATATTTATTGCCCAGGAAATGTAACTGAGGCAGTGACCGCCATGGACAGAAGGCTAGGAGGGGGAGGGAGCAGGCTTGATATCTCCTCCAGGGACAGTTCCTGGGGAGGAGTGGGGAGGGGAAGAGGGGGTACAGAGGGGATGGGTGAGAAGGAGAGGGAAGCCTCACCCAGTCTGGCCCAGTACAGGAAACCTGCTAACTCAGGGGTGGGGAAGCTTCGAGATCACCTGGGATAACCCAGCTTTGAGGGGCCTCCCCTCCATGCTGCACCAGGCATCACACAGGCAGGATGGACATGAGCCAGAACCAGTGAAGTCCCCTCACTAAACACAGGCTGAGATAGGAGGAGGCTCAAGGCAGAGAGAGGGAAGTGAAATTGACGGGACACTGACAGCAGCCTGGGTCATTGAAACAATGGTGAAATCCGCTGCCAGGTGGAAGACACGACACCTGGGGTCCACACCCACCTTGAACAGTAGCTGTGTCACCTCAAGCCAGCTCCTTAACTCCTCTGGGCCCTACTCCCCATAAATTAAAATCATCTCTGCCCTGCTTGCCTTGCTGGATAGTTGTGAGGATGAAGCAAGAGCCTAAGCTTTGGAGGGCTTTGGGAGCTGTAAAGCAGGGTATTGAGGGAAAGCCTTGTGTTTGTGATGAATGTGAAGCAGGATGGAATTCGCTTAGACGCCAGAAGGAACTTCCCTGCTTGAGAAGACATGAAGTCACAGGGTTTATGCCCCTTACTGAAGATCTTTAAGATCAGCTCGGTTTGCCTGTTTCAGCCATTCTTGATGTTGGCAGCGGCGTGGGCCGGATGACTTA